>JAJTTW010000011.1:1014405-1309428 GCA_036971245.1 Arthrobotrys sphaeroides | reverse complement strand
TATAATAAAAATTAGTTTTGTTTTATTTAATAAAAATAATAAATTAATTAAATTGATAAAAATAATTTTAAATAAAACTAATTTATTTAAAAATATTAAATTCTTTTTATATATAAAAATATTTATTATTTTTTTTATAAAATTATTAAAAAAATTTGATGAATTTATTATAAATATTAATAATTTCTTAAATATTTTTATTATAAAATTCTTTTTTATTATTATTGTTATAATAATAATAATAATAAATAATATAAAATTAAAAAATTGGTTTTTTAAAAAACGATTTTATATATATTATTTTAATAATATTATTAAAAAATTGGTTTTTTTAAAAAATAAATTATATTAAAAGTTAATAAAAGAATTAATTAAATTTTTTAATTCTTTACAAAATTTATTAAAATTTATAACTCTAAGAAGTTTATTAATAAATAAGCAATTAATCTTTTTATAAAAATTTTTATTATTATTATTATTATTTAAATCTTTTAATCTATTGCTTACTACTATATTGCAGGTTATGAACATTTACAATTCGTGAACAATAATTCCTAATCCGACCCCCCTATTCAAAACATTAAAATCCAGTGTTATATTGTATTTTAAATTTAAAAAAAAGGGCTAATATTTTTGAATAATTATTCAGTTTTTGAATAAACTTTTTATAGATTATAAATATTAACTAAAAAATTTTTTAGATTTTATTATTTACTATTCATTTTGATATTTATTTCATCAAATAAAAATTATTATATTTTTATAACTAATAATTATAAAATAAATAATGATATTATAATAAAAAATGTTTTGAGTATTTTTGTTCATATTAATAAAAAAAATCATAATATATTAAAAATTGTATAAAAGTATAATATTAATTATTAACATTTTTAATATTATTTAAATAATATTAATATTAGATTATGTTTTTTAATAAATAAATCTTTAAATATTATATAAAAATAAAAGATAGTAGATTGGGTGTTATGTTACTTTGATTATGGTTTTTTATTTTAATTTATTATTATTTTGAATAAAATATTTAAAATTTATTGTTTTTTTTATTTTGAGGTATTTAATTTTTATAGATTATGGATATTTTGATTTATAAATTAGTTTAATAATCAATTAAGAAGTTGAATTTTAAATTATATAAATATGGAATGTATTATAGTAATTTTAATAATATTATTAAGATTATATTTTAATTGTATAAATGAATATTTATAAATGATATTATTTTAATTTCTATATTAATATTTTATAATTTTGAACTATTATTTAAAATAAAAATATAAAACAAAAAAATATATAGAATTTTAATAAAAAAAACATTATAATAGGATATAAATAATATTATTAAAACATTATTTATTATAATGCTATAATTTAACTAATATAAGATAATAATAAAAAAAACATTATTATTATTAATTATATTAATATTATTAATATTAAAATAATATTATTAACTATTGTTTTTAAAGATATTTATTATATAAAAAATTGGTATACTATATTGGAAAATAAGAATATTTTTTTTAATATTATTTAAAAAGAGTGGATAAATAATGCTTTAGATGTTAAATGGGCATATTAATTTAAAATCTTCTTATGATCATTTTAATTATAAAATGATTTTAAAACTAAATTATTATTTTTTAATAATTATGAATTATATGTTTTTATTAAATTTTTAGATTTGTGTTATATTAATAATATTAAATTATTATGTATATTATTATATAGTATACACTTTCTCCAATTTTTTAATATTATATTATTTAGACCATTATAATAATACTATATAACCAATATTATTGAAATTTTATTTAATATAAATTATTAAATGTTTTTATTGAAAGCTCAGTTTTATGAGGCATTTATAAAAGTATATGATAAAACATTTATTAAAAAGAATATAGTATTTATATGGTGTTAATTTAAATATTTTCTATTTAATTTTAATTTTATTATTAAATAATGTAAAAAGCTATTTTTTTTACTGATCAAAATACTTATTATGAATGTTATGAAAACATTTTAAATATTAATAAACATTATTGATGTTAAAAAATGAATTATGATTTATGGTATTTTGTTGATATAAAATTATTTAGTAAACATATTTGTTAAATCAGTAGAATTGAATGTTACATGTTGTAATTTGTTGGAAGCATAACTTAAGGCATTATAAATAGCTAATAAAAAGATTAAGTAATGTGGTAGTCGGTGTTGTTTGATATTAGGGCAGAATGGTGGTTACTTAGTTACTGGTGAAGATATATGGCAAATAAAAGTAGATTTGGAAACAAAATAATAAACAGATTTAGTAAAGTTACATCAGTTTAGGCATCATAAACGTCCTCCCAAGCAATTTATATAATCTGTACTTGCTACAATTATTATTAACAATGTTAGTATATTTAATAAATGATTAGCAAAAGTCAGTAGTCGTGTAACTTTTAATGATGATATTAATGTCATTATAGGCAATGACAAAATATTTGATGTATTGTTTGAAAGTTACTTGGATGCAGATTAAGTTGGTACTTTTTAAACGGCCAAAACCCAGCGCGGCGTTGAGATATGTCAGAAATAGTTGGGGGGGGTCGGGTTGGGAGTTGTTGTTCACGAGTTGCAAATGTTCATAACCTGTAACACACGAGTAAATCTTTTAAAAATTTTGATCTTTTAGAAAGATTTGAGCCTTTTAAGACTTTTGATCCCCCTAAAATGTTTGAGCCTTTAAATAAATTTTTTAATTATTTTTTTTTATTTATTAATTCCAATAAAAAAATAAAATAAATAATATTTATATTTAAACTAAATCTTTATTCATTAATAATCATTTTTTTTATAATATATTCAAAAATAATAATAATAATTATATTAATAATATTAAAAATTTTTAAAAATAAATTATTTATATAATAATATAATAATAATTTTAATATTATTTTAATTTTTATTTAAAAATTTATAAAATTTTTAAATTTTTAACTTATTAATTATATTTTTATTAATAACTTAATAATTTTATATATAATTTTAATAAACAAAAAATATCCTTCTCATAATTCCTTAAAATAAAATCTTATTTATATAATACTATTAATAATTTTTATTCTTTCATCATTGTTTTTTAAAATAATATAAAAATTATTTAATAATTTATATATAAATTTATCTTCACTATTTATAATATTTTCTATACTTAATATATTTTTTTTTTATAATATATTTTATAAATCTTTAAAATAAGGGCTGAATTTTGCTAGTTTATTAATATATTTAATATAATATTTATAATAAATATTATATTAATATTTTTTTTTTAATAAAAAAAATATTTCTTTTATATTTTTATATTTTTATAATAAATTTATATTTATTATATTCTCATAATTACTTTTATTTAACATATATGAATTTTTTTTTTAATTTAAAATAAAAAGATTAATTAAAGTATTATATTTACTTTAAATTATTAAANATAATAAATTTAAAAAATAAATTGATTAATAAAGTTTAAAAATAAATTAGAATATTATTATTTAAAAAAGTTTTTAAATATAAAAAATTTAAATATATAAAAATAATATATATTATATAAATATAATATAAATACTTACACTCTTTATATTATTTTTAATATAATATAAATTATTATAAATATTATAAAAATTATGTTTTTTTATATTAGTTTTAGTAAAATATAATTATATTTAATATATTATAAATAAATAATTTAAATAATTAAGAATTTTTAATATTAAATTATTTAATTAAAAAAGATAAATATATTGAATAAACATAATAAATTAAAAAATATAAGTTAATATTTGAGATAAATAGTAATTTAGAATATTATAAAAAAAATGATTTTGTAGGATAATAGGAATATAAAACAAGAAGTAAGGAGAATAGAAATATTTATTATATGCCTACCTCTCATACCAGATGTATGAAGGTCGTGACACATATAAATATTATATTTTTTTTAATAAATATTTTATTATATATTTTTATAAATACTTAATAAAATTAAACTTTCAATAAAAACACTTGATAATTTATATTAAATAAAATTTCAATAATATTAAATATATAATATTATTATAATAGCCCAAATAATACAATATTAAAAAATTATAAAAAATATATATTATGTAATAACATATATAATAATTTAATATTATTAACATAATACAAATTTAAAAATCCAATAAAAACATATGATTTATAACCATTAAAAAATAATAGCCTAATTTTAAAATTATTAGATGATTAAAATGGTTGTAAGAAAATTTTAAATTAATATATTTATTTAATATTTAAAATATTATTTATCCACTCTTTTTAAATAATATTACAAAAAATTTTTTTATTTTTTAATATAATATATTAGTTTTTTATATAATAAACATTTTTAAAAATAATAATTAATAATATTATTTTAATATTAATAATATTAATATAATTAATAATAATAATATTTTTTTTATTACTATCCTATATCAGTTAAATTATAATATTATAATAAATAATATTTTAATGATATTATTTATATCTTATTATAATACCTTTTTTATTAAAATTTTATATATTCTTTTGTTTTATATTTTTGTTTTAAATAATAATTCGAAATTATAAAAAATTAACATAATAATTAAAATAATATTATTTATAAACATTCACTTATATGTTTGAAATATAATCTTAACAATATTATTAAAACTATTATAATATATTTTATATCTATACAACTTAAAATTTAATTTTTTAACTAATTATCAAATTAATTTATAAATTATAATATTTATAATTAATAAAAATTAAATACCTCAAAATAAAAAAAATAATAAATTTCAAATATTTTATTCAAAATAATAATAAATTAAAATAAAAAATCATAATTAAAATAATATAAAATTTAATTTACTAATTTTTATTTTTATATAAAATTTAAAAACTTATTTATCAAAAAATATAATTTAATATTAATATTATTTAAATAATATTAAAAACATTAATAATTAATATTATATTCTTATATAATTTTTAATATATTATAATTTTTCTTCTCAATATAAATAAAAACACTCAAAACACTTTTCAATACTATATCATTATCCATTTTATGATTATTTTTAATAAAAATATAATAATTTTTATTTAATAAGATAAATATTAAAATAAATAATAAACAATAAAACCTAAAAAACTTTTTAATTAATATTTATAATTTATAAAAAATTTATTCAAAAACTAAATAACTATTTAAAAATAACAACCCCTTTTTTTAAATTTAAAATCTAATATAATACTAGATTTTAATATTTTAGGTAGGAAGGGGGGGTTGGTTGTTGTTGTTTATGAGCTACAATTGTTCATAACCTACAATATAGTAGTATAAATATATTTGATAATTTATTATGTTTAATATAATTTGTTTCTTAAATTTATTAAGTTTTTGTATATTTATCAAATATATGTATATATTATATTAAATATTATAAATAATTAAAAACCTTAATTATTAAATTATTTATTTATTATAAATAAACAAAAATTGTTTGATTTATATAAAATAATAACAAAAAAATAAACTAATATTTAAAATAAATAAAAATCTAAAATATTATAAAAAAAATATTTTTATAAAATAATAAAAATATAAAACAGGAAGTAAGGAGAGCAGGGATGTTTGTCACGTGCTTACCTTTCATACCGGATGTATGGAGGTTGTGACAATAATAATAAATTTAATATTGTATAATTTTATTATAATATTAATCATACAATATTTTTGTTAAATAAAATCCTATATAAATTTATATAAAATATAATAATAAATTTAATATTGTATAATTTTGTTATAATGTTAATTGTATAATACTTTTATTAAACAAAATCTCATATAAATTTATATAAAATATAATAATAAATTTAATATTTTTATAATATTTATTAAAAATAATAATAAATTATTAAATATATTATCAAAAAATTTAAAAAAAATATTATTTATTTTGTTTTAATATATTTAACACATTCTATTTTTTACAATTTTTTTTATTTATTAATTATTATTTTATTTATTATTATGATTTTAATATAGTGTAATATATATGATACTTTTTTTAAGCGAAAATACATACTAATTTATATAAAGTATAATAGTAAATTTTGTATCTTCGTTTAATTTATTACATTAAGTATGATATCTATTGTTTTTCAGAACCAAACCTTGACCTATTTGATGGATAGAGTTTTAACAACTTATACATTGTAGTTAGATTAGCATGTTTGTAAATTTTTTCGCATATAATATAAAATTTTATTTAATTATTAATAATTAATCTTATTCTTAAAAAGCTATTAAGAATATTGTTAACTCAAAGTTGTATTTTTTGCGTTGTATAGTTGTTGGATTTGAGGTTATCCTTTTTGAGCCGAACTTCCTTCCGTCTTGACAAACTCCCTTGCTTAAGTGTTTATGTCAGACAATTCCAACCCAATTATTGACAAGAAATTTAATAGTTCTAGACTACTTGAGCCTGTACAGATAAGTCTATCTAGATCTATCTATAGTATAGAACACATTTTGTAACAAGATCCATATATATGTACGTATGGGCAGTATAACGCCAATACTTATATCTCACCGCACCACCTCATAACTGGCGTCCGATTCCTACCAATTCAAGTTCATATCTCTCTAAACATCCTGGGCTGGGCATTTTATTGTTTCGGGTGATTATTCTGATGATTTACCGGCCTTGACGGCAGCCCGCCGAGCCTTCTTCGAGCTCATCTTCTTCGAAATCCCTCTCTTTACCTTTTTCCCGTAGGCACCTTCCTTATAGTTGTTCTTGCCGACATCGTAGCCCGCATAACCATAGTTCGGTTTCGGTTCTGGCTTCTTTCGATCCACGTAAACTGGCTTTGGAGGTGGTGGTGGGATGACTTTGGGCTCAGGATACTGGACTTGAAACCCAACACAACCTCCGAAGGGTCCGTTACTAAAAGAAGAATATCGATTAGCATCTGATTATGACCAGGAACAGCCCTCCACTTGGCTGAGAGATGGGTAGCCTCGGGTCTAGGTGCTGACGGTAGACGGGAGCGGGGATAGGGTGACGTTACTACCAAGATAAGTATTTATTAGCTTTTATTCAAACTCGTGAATTGTATAATGAAGTAAAAAAGTCGCTGCATACCGCTGCATGATTTTCGCATCTCATGATGCAAACGTTTTTGTGACTGCCATATGAAGCTTGGCACTTGATGTTCTTAGGAAGTTGGATTGTGAGGAAGTGGGCTTGACTGTTTGAGTGATAGTTCTTCGATCCGGGACCACTGGGAGGTTGCTTGGTGATAGTAAGCCAAGGGCCGAACTTTTCACCAGTACCGGTCTCGTCCAGCTTACACCTAGACACGTCAATGGTTAGAAATACAACTTTACTCACACTGTGGAGGTGCTGATATAATACCTGAACGGACCTGCACCATCTTCATTCACTTGATTTGCCCTTATGGTCAACGTCCCTCCGGGACTGCACTGAGCAATTTTGGCTAAAGACAATATCAGAAGCCTTACTCAAAGCTAAGAGCTACAAGGGAGATGGCGGTCAACATACCACCCGAATTGAATATACTGGTGATCCAGGTTCTCGCCGAATTCATGGCCCCTACGCCTGAAGGTATCGGGGCCATAAAGAAATGATAGTTTCGATGGTCCCACATAATCGGACTTCCCTCGAGATTGGGCGGCGAGATTTCGGTGGGCCTGTGTTTACGGTTGTACTCGAAGATGTTGTGCAGGGTTGTGCCGCACCCGTTCTCCATATATTTACGGGGTATGTGCTTGAACGGACTCTGCCAAGTGGCCGGGATGATCGGATCACTGAATACGGTGACATCCCACTGTCCTGGATGCTGATGAGTTCCATGGTCTTTGATTGGGATATCATCAAAATGACCAACGACACCACCGTTTCCGAAACCCGGGTGCGCACCGGGTTTGGTATTCTTCAGGTCTATATCTCCAAAAGGCATGTAAAACCTGCTATGAGCAGAAGCCTGCTGGATGAAGATTGGCAGGACAATCGCTGCGATGGGGACGCTTAATTGGACCATATTTGCAACTCAGGATCCTAGAACTGAATCTTGAAAGAAAGAGTGTATATAAAAAAGAGAAGAAGTGTGATTGCGAAGTAACCAAATGATTGAAGGTAAAATGAGTGTGAAGATGACCAGAAGGCTGAAGCTGCTATCCAGAAGATTCTGTGGAAACCGTGAGCATGACTCGGTTTAAATAGAATTTGAGATTCCCATGGCCGATTGCTATATGTCTGACATACATCCATATCAATTTTGGCAGGATGCCATTCTCGCAAGCAATGGCATAATCCTGGGATTGAGCATAACATCGCCTTATTTCCGGGAATTAGAAGTTTCTGAGAGCATGTGCATTGAGCTCGTGATTCCCGGCTCGCGGGCAAAACGTTTGACGAACGTCTACAGATGCCGGGTTTGGTTGAGGAAGTTGTTTTTTCGCTTGAGATAGGGATTCTCTATCGCGACCACTGGTTATCTTTCGCTCGAGATAGCCGTGTCTCGCAAATGCTATCTCTCTTGTAATGATTGGCATTCTGAAGGCTTTGAAACACGAAAAAGGCATCTTTTTTTTCCGAGTTTCTTTCGCTAAGACAACGTTCACAAAAAGCTTGCATCAGGAGAAGGGTACCGAGTGCGGCAACAAGCCAGGCGAAAGGAGCTTAACCTTACGCACTTCTTTGTAAGTGGCGTGATCTGAGGTGGTGCGCGTGGAAGAAGTTTGCGGTAGCAAAAGGTACAGTAGTCCGGGGCAATAGTCTGGGAGGCTCTTGGCCTGCAGCTTCGGCAAAGTCCAGACTCTAACTATTACCCAGATTGGGTTAGGTAATCAAGGAGCGTTACGGTTTGGGACAAGTAAGCTGAATTGCACACGCTTAGCGCTATAGCGCGTCTGTAGTATACGTTGCTGCATGTTGTGTTTGCGTTGCGTGCAAAGTGTCGGATGGTTGAGCCGAAAATGCTGTGGAGATGGCCGAGAGACTGCTTCAGAATGGATGCTTGATAATAGTTGAAATAGTGGTTGAATGCAAACAGTGAAGGATGTATGAAGGCCACTTAGGCTCGTTGTTAGTGTTATGGATATGGCGATAGTGGTAGCACTTGGACTTGATGAGGTCGTAGAAGTGGTACTTTACGGCGATCGTGTTGTTGAGGGTTGTGGTATTCTTAGGCGATTGTTGTGCGCCAGTGGTGGTACTTGCAGTGCAGTGGCGGTGCTGGTGATGCTGAACAAGCTCGTTTGTGAAGCCGAGGTCGTATCATCCCGCAGGCAGGGGCGTTTTCCGGTTCATAATACCAGAATTAAAGTGTGTGGGTCTTCTATTCTAACCCGACAGTTAGAGGCGTTCTCTCAGCTCTATACCTACAAACTGGTCATATTCCCGGCCTATAAGTTTTGAAGAAGGCGCATACTCCAATATTACTATTCGAAGGCCTTGCGAATTCGCGAGCTTGCATCTACGACACCACTCTTACCGAAGATCCACTCCGATGAGACAGCCCCATATGCGCTGAACGTTGTGTAATTAATCTATCATCAGTACTGCAGTCGGAGTACATCGCCTTCTCAATCAGCGTAAGTACAAAGTCAATTTTTTTTAATGTGCAGCCGCACTATAGATCATGTGGCCACACTAAAATCAAAAGTGGCGTAGTTAACGGCCGGGCCTGTGTCTGGAGAGTAAATTTGATAGCTTTCCTGGCCCCATTCCGGATGATTGATACCATCGATCCATTGTTGAGTCTCAATGACTCCCTATCAATATCGCGACACGACGGGGTCAGCACCTACTACAACCCAAAGAAGAGAAAACTCAGAATATTTCAACAAGCATCGAGTAACCTTACGCAGCCGTATTTCTCAACATAAGCGGTCTTACTCCCGTATTGCTGACTCTTCTTCAAAGGTATCGTTCCAGTTTGCTGTACACAAGAATAAAACTGAACGGACTGCTGGTTGGTTCGGACGTCCATCCGTATCCCCGTCAGAGGGCTCGAGAGCGATAAGACGACTAAGCTCGAATCCTCTTTGCTTGACGAACGAGGGCGATCCAAGATAAAGGCATTATCGTACCCGATGCAATCGACACCGCAAGCCTTCGCATTTTTGAGATCCTTTCCTACCTTCTTAGGCTCGGTAAAGTCGAAAGGCGTCCCCGCAACCGCTCTGAGCTCTCCTGTCGGAATCAAGATATTGTCCACGAGTTCTATCCTTTTCGAGTAAGGCATGTGAAGAATGTGATTTGTGATCTTTGAGCCGCCAGAACCCCCCGTGAATGCGTTAAGATTCCAGTAGACATGGGAAGAGAGCATTATCGGAGTTGGTTTGTCTAAGGCTAGCGAGACAAGCGAAATGGTAAGGCGACCTTCTGTAACAGCGTAAGTTGCAAAGTTCATCTTCCCGTAGCCTCAAGTTAACCTCCCTCCAACGAGATTGACAAATCAATTAGATTCCTTACAACTTGCCCGGGGAAACCTTCAAACCCGGGATCGAAGAGAGAGAACGTCACGGAAGTTTTATTCTGGGCGGTAACAGTCCAGTTACGCTGTTATCGGTAACAAGTCAGCGATAGGTCGCATGGTCCGGTTGATGTAGGAAACCGACCTTATCATAACCAACGGTGCCTCCGTGGAGCGGGTTCAAGCCGTTGTGCTCGTTCATAGAGATATGAGATGTCTCCTCATCGATGGTGAACGTGCCATTCTTGATGCGGTTGGCATAGCGCCTGATGGTACTCTCGCCAGAAGCCTGTTAATGAAGTTCGGGTACTACCTCTGTATATAGTTTCCATCAGATTAGATTTCGCATACGTACCCCACAATGGGACCAAAGTATGAAGTGTCTTTCAGATAATCTGTGGTTTTGTCGTATCCAACTACCACGTCTTGCAGCTTCCCCTTGTTGTCCTTAACTAAGATATTCGTTACCCTTGCACCATAACCGATAAGAGAAACTTCGATTCCCTTCGCTTTAATAGTGTGCTTTTGAAATGGGTCTTGCGCAGCCACGAAGGAGCAAGTGGCGGCTGCCGCAAGCCACACGGAGAGTAACATTTCCGAAGGTACTCCTAAAAACCGGCGACGATTAAACTCTGGCGGGGTCTCGGTCGTTGGGCTAGGAACCGGGTCTATGGAGAACTGGATTCTTCTACACAGCAGTGCTCTATATCTAATGTGGGTCAAGAACAAACAGAGAACCGAACGGTTCGACCAAGTCCCTTATATTACATGAATTCAATCCCATGAGATATATAGCGCTATGACTGAAGAAGTTCAAGAAATTCGGAAAGGAAGTCTTGCGAATTGCGTCCCGGGAGCACCGGTATAGCCTACAAATGGGCTTGGCTCTAGGATTAGCTACCCTCGCTTCGCAACGTTTCTCCGGCTAAACAAAACTATGTGTAGTGTTAAATCTATAATTCAATAACCTCACTTCACGGCTTGGGATGTGACTATTTCAAACGATTAGAAACATGAGATTTGGGAGAAGTCTGCCTTGCGCTTGCTTGCAAGAATCCAGATCGGGAAGCTACGTCGTTGTTGTATTTCTCCGGGCTGAAGGCACGAAATAGGCTAATGGGGTTTATCCGCACCCCTGCTTCCATGGTTCTCCGCAGGTCTGAACCATGGATCGTGGGGCGACGGATCAAAAATCGCTACCAACGGTATACAGGAACGGGACCTGTGCTCATCCTGACAATGCAGGAGGAGTACGGAGAGCGATGCAAAGGGATGGAAGAAATATTCCCGTATTGCATAAATCGTGTATGACAAGACCTGCCTAAATCCCGCATGTAACACTAGGATTCCTCGGCTCAGCTAGTTGATTAAGCTTTCTTATGTTCCGGGTGGGGTTCGGTAGTCCTTAACCGTGCTTCTAGTCGGCAATCTGGTCTGGCAATCTATACCGTATATCGTCTCCGATCATTTCGAACTCATGTGGATAAATTCATCAGATAATGACCGTGCTTATTGTTGACTCAGCTTCGGTTCATTTCTTTGGTCATATTATTTGTACGAGTCTCGTTCACCTTATGCATCCCCGATTTCCTATAGCGGTCCCTGAGACAAAAAGTCCTAGTAATACATTGGTAAACATTCACAATTCAGACCGCTATTACAATCGACTTCTGATCATTAGATAGGTGTTTTTTCCTAGCACCATAAGTAATAAGTATACAAGCACTTACTTATGTATTTATGCAGCTAGTAAATAATGGAATGAGAAAGTGTCGGCTTCGCGTTGGCCAATGGCCGCTGCCATGGTTCGGCGTTTGGGCGCGGGTTCGCGGACACTGTACACCAGAGCATATGCACTTCTCATAACCGGCCAGGCCCTACGTTGGATGGGAGACCGGTTTACGTAGTTCGATATCAACTCCTTCGATATCTGCAAGGTAGGTGCTCTATAGACCTGGTATGAAGGCTTCCGCCATACAGCGTATTAAAACTATTGATAGACGAAAAGATAGGCGGAATAAAAGGAGACAAAAAATATAAATGACCTGGAAACGAAACAAACCGTAAGGAAGTGTGACCTTCGAATTAAAATACACAAGGTTGTGTTCAAGTTGTCTTATACTGAGGGTCAGGAATTAACGTTTTGACTTGAGGAACGAATGACCCGCTGCTTGTAGGTCTTCCAGTCCTAGTCAACTTTGACCTAGGAGAAGCCTTAAATTGCGAAATAAACGCGTGGATAGGTTGTCGTAGCCGTGGTGGCGGAGCTGGTCTGGGTCAAAGTTGTTGTGATCGCCACGGTATTCGTGATTGTAAACGATATCTCTGTAATGAAGGGGATAGTGACCACTGAGGTGACTGGTGTGATGGTGTGAGTAAGGTAGACAGTATCTGTACTCCCTGGCACTATCGTCAAGCAGTTGCAAGCACTAGATATTCGCGATGGAGGATAAATACTAGATAGGATCTGCTCCGATAATGACTTTTTTGTAACAGCGCGTTTATTTTTTCCCCACACAAGATATGTTTGTGTCCGAGTTATGGTTGTTGTGTTTGTGTTTGTAATGGTCGCATAGTTGGTGTTTGCTATCGTAGCTGTCTCGGTGAAAAAATGGGTGGAAGTCGAGGTCGATACTTCGGTCGTAGTTCTATATGAGAGTGAGCGTTTACTAGCATGAAACTCTACAGTATTTGAAGATATGTTGACAAAGCTTGCACGATAGGTGTTACGGTCTCCCCTATCACAGTAACGGTAGTGCGAGACTTTCCGAGCCAGCTGCCGCAGAACTCCAATTCCTGTGATAGATTTTCCTGGCCCTTCAGAAGGCGAAGTAAATTGTCGGCATTGCAAGCTGCACGTTATTCTAGAGCATTATATGCTTCCGGGTCTGGGATCGCGGCGCCGTACCCGACGGAGCGTAGAAGAAGAGCTGAGAGTAATATATGCGATAGAGAGCATTGTTATATTTAAGTAGAGATCCAATTACCGATAGCCCGGTCGCTAGAATCAAGCCAAACGGTCATAGACTGCAGACCAAAAGCTACAGGAAAATGGAAAGGTCGATCTATTTAAATACAAAGCCCCTTATCAAAACATTCCTACAAGCGAGAGTCTACCCGGAACCATGGGTTTAAGGCAATCGCATTTGCAATCTCCGCCAGCCAGCGACAAAGTTTTCGAGGTCACTCGTGGCTTGCATACTCCGAAGTGCGAAGCCAATCGTTGGGACGACAAAATTGCTAGCGGCTCCGCAGCGGCTGAATATAAGCCTTTGAGCCGCATCGACCTTTGCATGCGTCTTGACGACTTGTGTCAAAAGGTTCGTGGTCGCCGCATCAGAATGCGATAGAAAGTACCACAACCGACCACTCGAGTTTTCAACACGCATCATGAAGGGTCCACCAGGCACGCCGTTGAGGCTAGGGTAGCCGGATCAAGACTCATGCTCCCAGACTAGACTCATACTGGTCTGGTGTTGAACGCCTGGACTCACTCTTTTAGAGTTAGCTAGATGTAGTTAGATTCTGGTCCAAATATCGTGTTTAGAATGGATATTCTCGGGTGCTCCGGATACAAATCTTTGTTCTTGTTGACGAATCAGTAGTCTTCGGCGAATCAGTATGGTAATCGTACAGTTTCGTAACTAGACACCGATATTTGTTGGTCGGGCTAAAACACGAAGGTTGGGTTGTTCCGATGTTGGCCTTCTTTGCAACCTATCGAATGATCAAGCTTTTGCTCTGGAGCTTGGCATCGTCACATCTGCTTAGGCAATACATGGGAGGGCTTTGGGAAGCTGAAATACCGTGACTGAGGATCGGTCTGGTTCAAACTACGAGCAGCTTCCTAATATAACTAAGAATTGATACTTTGTATTACTATGTAACTAACACCCACATCTAGCCCTCAAAAGACTGAGGACACTCCCGATCTTTAATTAAATAATCCAGCGTACAGATTTCGATCAAATAAAAATCTGTTGGTCGCTAACGCCCCAAGGTTGGAGGCTGGATTCGTCCCATATTGATACCAATTTGTGAAATCCTGGTTCGACACAGGGAATTGGTTCAGAGGGTATTCATCCCTGATCTTCCGTCTGATGTTCGCTAACGCGATAACTATCCATGCTTGCATCTTGTTCTCGGCGTTTGCGAGGAGATTATACGTCCAATAGTGAAAAGCAAGGGCCCAGCTCGGGTATGGAGTATTGATGTTATTGATGGGCACACCGCAGGTTTGTGTGTTCTGGTATGGCGGGAATTGGGAACCGTAAACATCAGTGTCAAACCGTTGACTAATTTATTTCCTCTGTTAGTGACTCGTTCGGAAGGCTGAAATTTTATTTTTGCAGCAACACTCTTGGAGTAGGACTTACAACTCCGCCTGGAGTCGGTTGAACACCGCCATAAAGACGTTGGCTACCGCGGGTGTGTTGAGATATTCGAACCCAGCTTCGACTCTCCCCAGTCTTCTAATAAAATCAGCGAGCAGTTCTTGGAACGTTCCTGTGTTCTCGACTGTGTTGCCGGGCGTAAGAATCTATAATATTACACTGTTAGACGATACCATATCTCGGTCTTGTTGTTCAAGATGAACGAAGTTATTTCCTCTTACATTCCGCTTGTTGGTGTTGATACGATTCTCGAGGATGAAAAACTCACGCCAGCCGTTCGGATTATTCGTCGCATGATACCAGTGCAAGCTGTCGACCAGGAACTCTATAGGGGCGCGATTCTGATATCTGCTATTCGCAACACCGTTCGCCTGGAAGAATAGCTGCCTCATACCCGGGGTAGGGGCTGGTGCTGGCTGCCCTGGCTGTTGGACAGGCGTTGCATCTTCGCAAGTCAGACAATTTTCGCGTTGCATATCCTCAAAAAAGATCCGAAGAAAGGCATTTTCAAACGTGTGTTCCTATATTCTCCTTAGATTTCCAAAAATTTCGTCATAGTCCAGGGGAACTGTCACAAACTTACAGTGGCGTAACCTGCATAATATTGCGCGCCAGGATCGTATAAATTGCCAGGAGGGTTGAATGCCCTCAAGTCCCAAAAGCACTGCGTAGTAGGATTCTGGAGACCATTGACTGTTCTAAATTGTAAGTCGAGATGTAGGGGCACTTCTGGTGGATTTTGAGCATTGTAGATGGCTACGAGCTCAGCGTACGATGGGTAGGACCGGGCGGTATAGCTTAATCCATTGCATACTTGGATGTCGTAGGTTGACCCGGCGGCGCGCTTGGAGAGCCTTTCCTTTTCGGACTCTGGGTGTGGATGAGCCGCGCGCTTGAGAATGTTTTGGGGGTTGATACAGCCGTTGACGCCACAGCCACAACCCGGAAGAGGGGGTTCCGGAGGCGGGTCGGGGTCGTCAGGGTTACTATCTGGGGGTGGATTGTATTGCTGGACTTCGTTGCGATGCCATTGAATTATGCGGACAAGCCCCTCAATAATGTCTAGTAAAGAGGATCAGTATTGGTCGTGGAGTGGGATCTCAAAAGCTTGTGCAAAGGGAACATACTGCGCATAACTACAGGGTTGCTCTGATATTAGTACGATATTAGTTACCTCTTTCGCCTCCGGATCGTATAGTTTACGGTTTCAAGACTGAGTAGGGAGGGATGCTTGAAATGTTGACCAACTTACGAGAACCAACCCCCCTGCACCCCCAACGACTGCGATCGCCTGGTTGGCATTATACCTGACAACTTGGCCTGCTACCTGTTGACCCGCTTGGACTGGATAACAGGATCTATTTTAGCTTTCTAGGCAAGACGATTAGGATCAACGACAATTTTACCGTTATTTCGAACTTGATTGAATTCGACCATTCGGTACTCGTTCGCGACGTTCTGTATCAGTGGTAATTAGTGTTAGTGGATTGAATGCGCATAACTACTTAAGTAGTTATATTTCCGACGGCTTACCGGTCTTCGGGCCAAAATACTCCGAAATGCCTCCACTGCTTTCCGGCTCCAGACCCCAGCCTTTCTTTGTATGCTCCTGGTCAATGTATCTGGTCAAAGTCGGTCAGCATCCCTCTTAGCGGGTAAAGGCTTTCCACCAGTTTACATACTCATCACCCCCGCAGCAGTTCTCATGCGATTCCACACCGGGATCATTCGAGCCGCCCAAATTGCAGCGGGGATCCATCTTTTCTGGTTTCCACTCTCGGCATCCGCCTGCGCCTGTGCAACAAGGACCTTCCAGATTTCCAAATCGCCTAGAAGACTATTCTCATTATCGAACAAGTCTTCCAGCAGAGCTATCATGCCGTCGATATCTATGAGCTCGTACGATGTATCCTCGTATACTATAGCCCGTGACGGGCCGCCGCATATCTCATCGGCTTTACCGGCGCAGGCGGAGGCACATTCCAAGTTATCTTTGGGAGTAGCCCCGGAAGCCAAATCGTCGCCCCAGGAACAGGTATTGCCGCCTTCTATAGCAGCGTATCGGTAGCTAAGAGCCAAGTCAAAACATTTATCGACCGTCATGTCGCTGCTGGTCTGGCTGTTCTCGAGCGTATTGCTGGCGTAGCAGCCCTTCAATGTCCAAGGGTCTTCCCCTTGGTTAATATTAGGTTGCACCGGGTCCTCGTAGTCCTTATCGAGATAGATTGAGATACGGTTGCCCCCTCCGCAAATCTGTGAAGAGTCACCTGAACACGCGGTGTTGCAATCGTCGGAACCGGCTGGAGTTGAGGAGCTGGCGAGAGTATTGCCCCAGTAGCACTCGCTGTGGTATTCCAACCCCGCGTATTTGAAGCCCGCAGCTAATTGAATACATTTCTGTATCGTCATGCCGGTTGCATCGTTGCTGCTATGCTCCAGTGCCCTTGCATCCACACTATCCGTATAACAACCCTGCGAGATGAAACTCCCGATATCTGGTGATCCAGGCGGAGTGAAGTTTGGATTTTTATAGAGTTGGATTCTATTCCCCCCTCCGCAGAGTTCACCTGCCTTACCGGGGCAAGGCATGTTGCAGCCGCTTGATTGTGCAGTAGAGCCGGATGATAGGGTGTTACCGTACCAGCACTCCTGGCCGTACTCTACTCCAGCGTAGTTGTAGCTTGATCCAGCGTGAGCGAGACACTCCGCTATCGTCATGCCGGAGCTGTCTACGAACTGATTGGACAGGGCACGGGAATTTACATCGTCGGAATAGCAGCCAAAATATGAAAAGCCGCTGACGCCAGGATTGATTGTCGGCGTTGCCGGCGCTGTTGTAGTCGTTCGAGTACTCGTAGTGGTGGTACTAGAGCCTCGATCATAGACCAAGATCCGATTGCCACCGCCGCAAGCCTCAGCGGCGTTGCCCGCACAGGGCAGATTGCAGTCAGAAAGAGCCGCTGATTGGGCATTGTTGCGTGTAGAGCCCCAGTAGCATTCACTGTCAAAGGCCATCGTTAGATCCGGATTGACATGAAATTCGATGCGAGGAAACCTACCCGCCATACGCGACACCGGCATATCGCGCTCCAGCAGCCGCGGCGAGAGCAACACATTTTTCAACAGTCATGCCGGTGGCACCGTGGTCGGTGCTGCTGCCGCCCGTTAGGACTCTACCGTTGGTAGAATCCACGAAGCAATCAGGTGTCTTGTACGCACCGGAGGATGGAATGATTTGTGGAGAGGAACCCTGAGGTGAGACGTTGACAGCCTTGGCCAGGCAGCCGATGCTGGCGCCGTTATTCGCGATCAAGGTTCCGAAACCGCAATTGGAGTTTGTGGGAGATGCGACCCCTCCGCAACGGTTTGTGCAGGACAGGATTTTCTGAAACTGTGATCGGATGAAGGACCCCTCGAGCTTCGGTGGAGCGCTTCCATCTTTGCACATGTACGTTATCATAGCGAGAGCGTTGCCGTTCAGGGCGGAGGACAAGACGATGTCTCCTCCACCGTACACGAGACCATCTTGGAATCTGGCGATAGCACTGGCGACGGCAGCCTCATTCGTCCCGCCGGCGTCGCAGCCGTCCGCAACGGTGACGCATTGGACGTTTTGTGCCTCGAGCCCTGGGAGTAGGGCTACGAGAGTGAGAAGGGCCCCTGGGAACCACATTTTCGGGGAGAGAAGGGTTTGCTTCGTGGAAGTCGAGACGGTGGAGATGAAGACCATCCGTCCTTCACACTTATAAAACCTTACCATTCATCACATCGACACTTCGATTTCATAAGCGACGTGGGCGCTCGCAATTTTATGCTGCTCCTTTCGCAATTTTTCTGCAAGATTGCTGATGGAAGGCGCTGCAACCCAGGAACCGACCGTTGACGTTGTTGCATGTTGGCGACCTGGACCGTCGTGCATATCTGCAGGTAAGATTTGCCCGATTTGCTGCGGCGGCTTAGCCGACGGAAAACCGTAGCCAATCACACGTTTTAGAGCGGGGCACTATAATCTTCGTCTGATGAGTGATCCGGCGCGAAGATTCCGAACTACGAATTAAGGTTGCAGCCGAAAGGGAAGCTCTCTAGAAACTCGGTATAAAAGCTTATTTGGACCAAGCCAACCTTCGGGTTTGAGCGTCTCTGACAATGTCAGATGTCGGAGCTCCGCCCCGCTTTTGGACACACGCAGAGGATGACGGTCGCTGGATTATATCGATTACCAGGAAGCATGCATGGACATTGGGCTCGAACTTTTGGGCGTCAGACCACGTGGGATTCCTTCCGTATGTCTGTCTCCATTAACCGAGCATTCGGCTGACCATGCTGACGGCGCTCCCAGTAAACGCGTTAATTAATGGCTCTGCCGTCTGGATTCTGCATGGCATCGGACGCTGCGGGCCTTGTTGTACGCAAGTGCACGGTTGCGTTCGCAATTTTGTTCTCGCCTTGGAAGGTTGCTGGCGTAAAAAATAATTATGAACTGACTGCAGCTGTAAAATTGCTAGGCGTAGATAGTCCTGAAGAGCCAGAGGCATCGTATATAGATATCGGTAGCTATCTGGGTATCCCGTTTGCACTCCCAGCTGCACAGCTAACCAACCTTTACTGGACTTTTCTGTCAACTACAGCGAGTAGCAAGATGGCTGTTCTCTGGGCCACGTTTGCCTTCCTCCTCGTCGTTTCTGGCATCTTTAATGTTCGAGCCGCCCCTTTCAATGGTAAAGAGGATGATGGGAACGGTCTGAGATACAACTTGGTGAAAAGGGGCCAAGAGTTGTGCCCAGCTCTATACCCTGAGCCAGGACCGGTTCCCTTCTTTGCCTTCCCAGACTCGGTCTACATCGGCGTCATTTCCGCAACAAAAACAACGACGACGACCACGGCAAGAATATCTACGTCTACTACAACTACTACAACCACCACGCCGCATGCACCGACTACAACAGTGACCACGAAGACAGCAAGTAAGTTCCTCACATATTGGCATCCTCCATATTACTTAGCCATACACTGACATTCAGTAGCCAGCACGGATGCCATAACAACATCAAGGACAACTACTGTTTCCATCATCTGCCCGAGCTCGCCACCTTCATGTGAAGCTGGTAGCTGTTCCGGAACCGTCACCGGTGGCAATCCTACTTGCAAGTCCATCAACCAATCAGGTTGCGACTGCATTCCTTCAAGAAATACGCCAGGATACACATGTCCGGCTTCTTCTCAATCATGTGGTGCCAACAACTGCAACGGTAGTTTCAACAGCGATGGAAGCGCCACTTGCAAAGCGTACGGAGCTGGCTGCAATTGTACCCCAACATCCGCAATGTGTGGCACGGCTCAAAGCTGCGATCTCAACAACTGCGCCGGTACGTTCGATTCCGACGGCAAAGCCACTTGTAAGAACGCCTTCGCGACGTGCCCGTGCACCCCGACCGGAAATACCTGCGGTGCCGCGCAATCCTGTGATGCCAACGGATGCGCGGGAACGTTTGATTCGAATGGCAGGGCTACTTGTAAAGGCAACTTCGCCACATGCGGATGCAATCCCACATCTAACACCTGTGGTGCCAACCGATCTTGCGATGCGTGTGGTGGTACCTTCGATTCGGATGGTAGGGCTACCTGTAAAAGTAGCTTTGCTGGTTGCAGGTGTAACCCTACATCCGCGACGTGTGGTAACGCGCAGAGCTGTGATTTGAACGGGTGTGCCGGGACCTTTGATTCCGATGGTAGAGCTACCTGCAAAGGCAACTATGCTACGTGCCGATGCAATCCTACGACGAACACTTGCGGAACTGCACAATCTTGTGATGCCAACAGTTGCGCTGGCACCTTCGACTCGGACGGAAGGGCGACCTGCAAGGGCAACTACGCGACCTGCAGGTGCAATCCTACCGCGAACACTTGTGGCAATGCCCAGTCTTGCGATTTGAACGGTTGCGCGGGTACCTTCGACGCTAACGGTAGAGCGACCTGCAAGGGTAACTATGCCACATGCGGGTGCAATCCAACGTCGAATACCTGCGGAAATGCACAGTCATGCGATATTAACGGCTGCGCTGGAACATTCGATTCCAACGGCTTCGCTACATGCAAAGGCAACTACGCAACCTGCAGATGTAATCCTACCAGCAATACCTGCGGGAACGCACAATCTTGTGACGCCAACGGCTGCGCCGGTACCTTCGACTCAAACGGTTTCGCGACGTGCAAGGGGAGATTCGCGAGCTGTCGCTGTAACCCCACTGCGAATACCTGTGGCGACCCGCAACCTTGCGACCGTAATGACTGCGCAGGCACCTTCGATTCTAATGGGAGAGCGACCTGCAAAGGTAAATTCGCTGGCTGCCAGTGCACCCCAACCCAGGGAAGCGGGGGTACGTGCGGTAATCGTCAGAGCTGCGACAACAACAACTGCGCTGGAAGGTTTACAGGCAATAATCCCTACCCGCAATGCACAAATTTTTACGCCCCTTGTTACTGCAACCCTACAGATAACACTTGTGGAAGCCCGCAAGGCTGCGATACTAACGGCTGCAACGGCAGATGGGACGGTGACACTGGAATCGCAAGGTGTACCGGCAACTTTATCGGCTGTAGGTGTAACCCTACACCGAACACCTGCGGGGCCAGGGCGAGTTGTTTCTCGGGTGGATGTGCTGGTAACCGTGATAGCGACGGTGTCTGGAGATGCAAAGGCAAATACGCGGGATGTGGTTGTTATTATAGAAGTAGCTGGGGCGTGGTAGATCGTGATGCTGGTTACAAAGGTGGAAGGTTGACTTTGACTTCTAACGATAACGAGTGTAGTAAGCATCCCTAGTTCCCCTAATGTCTGGTATCCAAACTGGATTAATGGCGTTAACGTTTTTCACTCCTAGCCAATCTACCATCCGACTGGAACGATGTTATCAGCTCTATCGGAATCTACGCTTGGACCATCCGTTGCTCATTTTATATGTAAGTTCCCTTTCTAGTTCCACCTTTTAATCACTCATCTATATGGTTTCTAACAACAGTCTGCACAACCATAGGGACATCAACTGCGGAGGCGCCAGCTTATATGGAAATTCGGAGAGAACTGATTGGGGATTACAAGGAGCAAACTCAAACTTCAATGACCAGATCAGCTCGTACAAATGCTGGTTGGATCCGTTGACCTTCTGCAGCGGAATCCCGTGTCATGGTGTGGTATCATAAACTGCATACTATACATTCGACACTAGTATATTGACTGTGGTTAATACTATTCCCTACTTCGTCAGGAATATTTATTTTCGGATTATGACATAATCGAACCATACATTGCGCCGAACACGATAGTTGTGCGTCTCCCGGACCCTTGAACTTCAATGGATTAGATACAGTAGCTAGTCCCCTCCTTACAAAAACAAAAAACCGCGAGTTATGAAATTATGAATTCGTCAAATATTTCAGAGTCCATAGAATCTTGGTAGAGGTCCGTCTCATCGTACGTTGATAATGGAAAATTCTCGGATGGCCCATCCAAACATTCGAGCGGTTGGGAAGGGAAAGATGCTGCCGTTTCGCTTGAGCGTTCGCCCGGATTCGCGTTCGTTCCAGGGGCGTTTTTGATCATCTCCGCTACTACAAAGTGCCCGGCATCCAAAGCCGCTTTGATAGCGCGGTCGCGATTCCTCGATGCGCCCTTTTCGAGAAGCCGGTGGGTGATATCAATTCGGCCAAGTTTTGCTGCCAGTTCGAGGAAGGTAAATTTATCGCCTAGTAGAAAGTCAACCTCGAAGTCTTCCACCTCAGTTACCCTATACACCTGGTGCAGATTGGCGTAACAGATCGGGATTGCCAATAACCGCTCGAAGATATCTATTGAGGATCTTTGCGCGTGGGAATTATAGGCGTCGATAATTATGTCGAAAATTTTGGTATTGCCGTTCCATACAGCCTCACGAAGTACCATTTCTGTAACATACGTGGCCCCACCGTGACGGATAATCTTTTCGACGACAACCTGAAACCCTCCATGAACGGATAATCTCAAGAGAGTTTGTCCTTGCCCCGAGGTTAGATCGTTGATATATGGCAGGCAAAGTGCTATCAGATTGCGGAGAAATTGAGTGTTTGAGACAGATAAGGCCCATTCAAGGATGAACTCCAATTCTTCGAAATTTCGAAGCTTCAGCTGAGCATGCAACTTTCGAAGCCGAGACATGGCACTGCCGAATCGGAATCTATGGAAGATAGTATCCATATATTCAAGGTCGCCGAGGTCACTATCCGTGTCGTCGCGGTCGCCGAGGGCTTCCTGCCACACGGACCCATCATGGGAGTCTCCTATATCCATGCATGACCTGTCCCAGGTCTGGATAATTGTCTGCCTTTTGGTTTTCTGCGGAACGATAGATGCAAGCCCCTTGTCCAAAAGCTCCTGCTTGCGCGAGTGAGGAATGATGTCTTCGCTGTAAATGTATGGTCCCGCATATTTCCGCGCCACGGATACAGGAACCCCTAACCACTCATAGATCGGTACCACTTTGATCTCGATATCGGAAACATTCGCAGAGTGCCAGAGGACAACGCCTATCTCAATGCATAAATCACGCTCTTCCCAGATTGCGAATGTTACCTCTTTGACAAGATGTTCGAAAACATCCAGAGCATATTTGAATCGCGTGTACTTTTTGCCCATCATTTCAGAGGCGATATCGATGTAACGGACAGCATCTGTTTTATCGTTTCCAGTGTATGGAAACTTAAAGCTCAGATCAATCGGTTCTTCCACGTTGCGTCGTGGATTCGAGGAAATTGACACCCTCGGCCTGGCCCCTTTAATTTCTCCTAGCCGTTTGTCAACCCTTGGTACCATGTGCCCGAGCCCTACCCCGTCAAGAAAATTTCCGATGAACCCCATTTTCCATTCCAGAAGATCTGCCCGTCTAATCAGAGCCTCTGGGTCGGCCCCATAGTCCAAAAGAATTTCCGTACACCTTCGCGCCTGTTGAAGAGCCGCGGAAACCAGTGCTGTTCCCTGGTTTTGCCACTCCCCTTCAACATCGACACCGAGTTCAGCGGACTCCAGTATATATTTTAGGAGTTTGTGGTCGTCGGCCAATATCGCATAGAATTGGACATAAGAAGGATCAATTTCTGAGTAGGTGCAATTCCGGATATCTTCCTCTACTCGGGAAAGCATTAACTCGGCGATATCCCCCTTACGCAAAGCAATGGCGAGGTAAAGACCATTCTCTGGTTGGGTTTCAAAAACAAAACGAGTGCCGTCACGAGCAGCTTTCACCCAACTGAAACCCATATCTTCCAGATGCTTAGCATACTGACCATGAAGTCGCTTCCCTAGATCTTTGTCGGATGTGTCCTTGGCGCCATGTTGGATGAGGTCTAGTACTATGTCTAGGCTTCCTGCCATGACGGCAGTATGAAGCAGAGACTTCGACATCAGAGATAATGGAGCCGTATTGACATCAAACCTGGCACTAATGAGAAGGCTATATCCGGCGCCTTGTTGGCGCTCCAAGGCAAACTGTGCAGCCGTTGCGATAATGAGGTCCCTGTTGTTGTCCCAAAAGGCATTATTGAAACGATTGTCGTCGTACAATCGCAGTATTAGCCGGAGAGGGTCTAGAATTCCCGTTCTGGCAGCGCTATAGAATAGCTGGATGACAAAATTGTCAATCATAGGATTTTCTGCTTGCAAAAGATGACCGATAGTTTGCAGATGGGCGGTTAAAAGATTTGAATTTAGCAGCGCGTCCAGAATGTCGGCTTGTACTTGGGTTTTATCGACGTTATTTCCAAGCCGAATGATGTATATTTTGAGAAGACTTATCAGATCTTCGAGTGACAAAGAGCGATCAGGACTTCTTAGTGGTAGCGTTAAATTTCGGAGTTTATAATCCTTGATAGATGAAGGCTCGAGAATATTTCGCCGTTCGATGTCTTGGTTCCTGCTTGAGGAGAAATCGAGATCTATCATGGATAGGAATACATGTTAGACATGGCCCGTGATTGCTGTCCGGTCTAGCAGCGGGGGTGGTTGTCCATAGATCTTTATACCTTTGAGAAAGCCTTCCCTGGCCTGGACTAGGATGCTCTCGAAGCTATAGGAAGGTGTTTGCAAATATAGTGGATTAGTCGTAAACTGGAATGCGTTGAAGTCTAAAATGTCGCCGAGTTGCTCGACCAGCCATGAAAATGGTGACGGAGAACGTGGCTGCGAAGGGGTGTGCGGTGGGGGGCTGCCGACAAATAAACCCGGAGGGGTACTCGGGCAAACTAGGTCTCACTCTATTAGCGGTCGTATATATCTTAATATCACGGTGTCGGGGTCTGATACCTTGCTTGGCACTGTCTTTGGCTTGGAGGTGGTGGTCGATTGTTGAGCGGAACCTGCGTTGGAGTTTTCGTCGTAGATCGTCCGCGTCGACTGGCACGCCGCACAGTGAAATCATAGTCTCCTTCCCTTCGGTGTCGCGTTTCCGTTTACGGCTTTCGATGAAGTCAAGGTCTTGTTGAGTGAAATTCTTGCGTAGCCCCCAGGCTTTCACCTGATGATTAAACTGGGCTACACTGAGTCATGATGCTGTGATGAGTATAACGTCCCCGAATTCCTTGACTCTTCGCTCCTGTAATGATACTTACGAGGCGGTGAAACCGGATTCAGTTTCCATGATCTGAACTGTACTTGCGGCACTCTCGCCCCCCTCCAGGTAAAGTTGGCGAATACGACCTTTGTGGAGTTCCCATACTTCGGAAGTTAGCCTTGGCCTTGTCGCCGCGCTTCCGGACTCTGAACACTGTTCATCGGTCGACATCGCTAACTCAAGGATAGGAAAAGTTTGAGGATGAAATTCTGAGAGGGTCGAAGTAACGAAATAATAGGAGAGATCCGGTGCGGGGCCACAAAAACCATCCACTTTCTGTTTAATCGGGCGGATGGGTGGGCGAGAACTCCAGAGGCCGATTGGCCTGTAGTTATAGACTCTATAACTTCCCAAGGCAACCTCTGGTTGGTTCGTCACATTTTCGCAATGATCCTGCATATCTGCAGCTTTGGCGGGAGAAAATTGACAGCCCCGCGACCTCAGCCCACGGTGATCATTGGCTGGTTACAATCTGTGATATGCAAGTCATGGGACGCGGGCCATGATTCTGACCGGCACAGGATATTTCTTTGATAAGGGTGTTAAAAGGGTGTCTACAGAATTAATTCAAGTACGCAGTTGGTTTACGATAAGTGTCTACCGCGGGCCGAGTAACCCGAGTCAATTAGTGATATTATGTAACCCGCTTTTATCAAATTACCTGACACGAATTGGGCGCCGATGGAGTGACCACAAGGCTGTTGTCAGAATGCAACACTGGCCTAGCCACCGCCACACCGAACACAGTGGCTGAAATGGCGCCAATCACAACTCTTTTGGGTTATCCCGCCAAAATGTCATGAATTCGGGATTTGTCCTTTTCAGTAGACTAAAGCGACGGGTGGAAAATGTATCCGGCTCTATCGGTAAATCGTCAGATTCAGGAACTGTATATGATTGGCATCTCGTCTGACAAACTTTCGGGAGGATATGCGGCTGCAGGCCACATCTGATACCAGCATGATTGATATCGAGCCAATGCAACTCGTCGACGTCGTCCGAGCTTTGAATTGTCAGCTAGGTTGGAGTACGCATCAGAGGGCAATTCGTGAATTTTTTCGACATCTAGACGGTGCTCAGAGTCACCATAGCAACCTTTCACATCACTGCAGTACTATTTGTTCCTAAAAATGTGGCGTGGTCTGGCGGGCGCAGCCATTCTGGGCTTCCAAATGCTTCGTGCGTCTCGACACCACAAAAATTCCGGAGTTCGTCGGGGCTCTCGCCCAGTCTCGTAACCAGCTATCGCCCCACAACGCGGTTGCAACTGCTGAACACAGAGACAGAATTGGACAATAATGACATCTGACGTGCAACATATCTCCGTACTTACCAGGTTTTCTCTAATAGCTTATTTAGCTTGAGGCCTAATATAGCACCCTCATCCGATATCTGATGCCCCACGAGCCTTCTCTCGGTGCGAGCTACAGCAAAACCTCTTCGAGCTTCTTAAACTTTCGTCGACCCGACCACGATGCAACGTAAAAGTTATGTCAAGAACCCGGGTGCTAGGGCCTCAGCTTTAGAATACCACTTTAGAGTATTTGGTGACGACACAATTCTTGCTTTTGCCTATTTCGTACTCGCGATAAGTGGTATCGATATCATCTTCACGGGAAAATTTTAACAGTCGCGATCGGTCGACGGACAGAAAGATTACTTACATAGCCGTCAAAAAGTTAAACGATCGGCCTTCCAAGTCGATCTATAAAAGACCGCCCTGCCATCAGCTAGCTCTAAACTCCCTTCTCACACCACCAGCGGTTACGGTCTCTCACTACCACTTGGATAAACATCTCCAAACCACTGCCCGACGGCACCATTTCAATCTTTTGTCTTAAATCTTTCGTTTATACTACATTCATTTACAATTTACGAGCCCCCTCAGAAAACTTGCAGAATGCATATCCAAATAACTGCTGTCGTTGCCTCTGCCATTTTGGCTTTCTCCCCAGTGGTCTCAGGACATTGTGTCATTATCGACGCCTACGGAGACAAGAGTGGCTCGCCGCGCTGCATGGCACTAGGTGCAAATTCAGGTATTCCTCGTAACGGGGTTGCTCAGCCGGGCTTTCAAGAAGATACTCCCGTCTTCGCAAGCCCTGCTGTTCCGTGGGCGAGGCCTAAGTGCCAAGGGTACGCGAAAGGGAAACCAAAAGCTTGCTGCAAAGCGGGCAATTGCTGGCCCAAGGCCTACTATAAGTGGGTCGGTCGTCAAAAGGTGGCTACCGGCTGCGGTGTCACCCTCGGCGGCCTCAAAAGTTGGGCCAAAGTCGCCCACCCAGTTCAATATGCCCAAAAGCACAACAAGAACACCTTTAAAAACGTATATTACTACCAACAGCATGTCAACGGAAACGCTTGGGTTAACATCCCCAACGAAATAACTCAGCGTGCCAATTCGAACACTCTACCTCTGGCTACACCCGGTGGATGGATCCACATGACGCTTCACCAAATCAACGCCGACGGTGGTGGCCCATTCTGGTGCAAGCTCGATGAATTGGCCAACGGTCAGCAATGGGCCCACTCGAACCTGAAAGTCACCTCCAACATTCCTGGAAACAAGGGTATCAACAAATACAAACTGAAGAAATGGCCTTTGGTCGTCCAACTGCCAAAGAACCTGAACTGCCAAGGCAGCTACGGCGGAAAGAAGAATATTTGTGTCGTTCGATGTGAAAATGGTGCTAAAAATGGACCTTTCGGAGGTTGCGTTCCATTCCAACAATATGTTCCTCCACCTCCTCCACCTCCTCAGGAAGATAACGAGGAGGAGCCGACTCCGGCTCCGGAAGAAGAGCCGGCCCCAAAGCCCCCCGCTTATGATAACTTCGCCGGCTACAGCCCCGTATCGGAGAACTACGAGGACGGCAGCGAATGGACCGACGCAGGAAATGCTTATGATAAACGTAGTGTCAACATGACGCTGTTCATGCGGGAGGTTGAAGATGAGCTCAATGAAGAGAATGCTGATGCTACTAAGTTCAGATTCATGCGAGACTAGGTTGCAGGCTAAGGGTCTAGACGTCTTAGCGGGGCTCGGATTGTCTTAAACAATCGAGAGATTTATATATTAAGACTCATGTCAGGTTAAAACACTATAACGAAGTTACGAACTATATCAACTCCATTGAAAGATAGTGCTGCACAGTCTATTCCGTTTTAACGTCTCAGTACGAGACCAGTCTATTCTCAGTACGAGACCAGTCTATTGTCTATTCCCTGACCAGCAATCTATGTACCCATATCATTCTTACACTCATATTCCCAACGCAGGTCGGGGGGCTGGTTTACGAGACAATCATATTCCCTCCAACATGAATATATACTCCCCTCTGGTGCCGGTGGGGGGTCAACAGATGTATCTAGCTATCGCTATAAATGCTAAGCCAAGTATCCCATATCATCTTATACGATCTTATTTTAGCCCTATGTATGCATGAATTTATTTGAACTGATGCCACAGGGAAAGAATGTCGCCAGACTCGAGCTTCGAGGCCCGCAAAAGCCGATGTATTCCGCATCATTGTATCTTATATGACGCTAGCTAGCATCAAAGGGGTTAATTAGGGGATAGCCCCGTTGTGGGAATGCGTCGTCCTTTTGCGAAAAACGGCAAAGCTTGCCTAAATTGATTTAATAGTCCCGTTAATTCGCCTTTCCCGTGACGGGAAAGTTTGCCAGTGGGGACGCTTTTCCGACTCCATTTTCGTAAACTGACTATATATTTTCAAGATGTTACCCCGTTTGCTAATGTTCCCCACTCGCGCAAAACGGTATGTCGGCCTGCCACGAAGGTATGGGATTTCGGCTTGCCATGCTTATGGTAGGCAATTAGAAGGCATCACTATCTCCTCTTCTAATTGGACTGGCAAAGATACCTTCGTGATGGATAATGACGGAAACTAACCCACAGGCCCAGAAAGGGAACCTATCCTGAATTTTCTTAATTGCCAGTTAGCTCCTCGCCGTATCCACCCGCCGAAGTAGCCGCCTCGCCACCTAGAAGCATATAAGTCACTCCCCTTTCACTAATGTCCACTCCTTTCGTCGCAAGCTCAACAAAGAATTGACTGGCCATGTTCCGTGCAGTGAGTCCTCCAGTCTCGTCACCATACATCTGCTATTGTTGGCTAGGAAAGGAAGCTGCTTGAATTAGGTAAAGAATTTCAATATCCACTTTTCGACCCCGGGGCTGATATTCTCAAAGAGTGTATCAGATCTCAGGAACTTCTGAATTATGAATCGCGGAGGTTAATGCCTAGGGTAACTGGTTAAGTTGAAAACTTACTGGTTCGAAGGTGCTCCTTGCTGCCATGGTTCTATGCGCTTCCCGCGCTTACCAACAGACGATATTATTGGTTTACTAGTCAGGCGAGAAACAATAGAATTGCATTCGCTGTTATTGATAATGCAGGACTAGGCAAAAAGACTGCGCGCGCATCCACCAAAACACCTCCTAGCCTCGGAATTTAAACAGGTAACGATTCCGTACTCTGCTGATTATTGACAGTGATACTAATCTCGGTCGTCTGGACAATTCCATTCGAGTTTTTAGATATTATATCTTCCTCACTCTCATTTCTTTGATGCCCTTCCTTCCCACCACGGATAATATTAATATGACGTTTGTTATCAGCGTTGGCGTTGAAAGTGCCAAGAGGAACAGCGTCGTTCGTTGAGCCTAGAGGTACACCCCCATTGGTTCTTGATCTGCCTGTCCACATGTCGCTCGTTCGATTCTTGCGCCCGTAAGTGTTCCCGTATAGGGTAGAGGACTTGAAGAAGCCTTTGAATAGCGGACGCAGAGGCGGAGTTGATGTTGTTATTATTGCAACATTGATTTCGATGTTTGAAAAGATCAAAATAAAGATTGAGTCAAAAGTATTATCTTTGCTATTTTGGAATAACCAGATAGCCCAAATACGACTGATGCTTGCGAACACTGCAATGAATCCGATGAAGAAGATTCCAATCAGGGCAACTATATGGGCCGTGGGCCGTTAGTTAAACGTCTTAACAGCTGCGACAGATCTGCGTACCTCGTTTCCGTTTTTGAATTTGCAGACTCATTAAAACGGGGATTGGGAGGACCAATATTACGATGTCGGTGAGAATGTTTCCGGAGGCCGTGGCATAATACAGAATAGAAAGATCCATGCAACCGGTCGGGAAAGTCATCGACCACGCAGTGCTAGGATTCGGACATTCAAAGACCTTTAGATATGGATCATATTTGTTAGAAAGCGCGTTTTATGGTTGATAATAAAGATTGTGAATATCGAATTCTCACATAAACAAAGAATACAGCTATAGTATAAGCCATCACCAAACCAACGGTTACCCATACCGCGATTTGGTAGCCTTTCTGAGGAGAAATCTTTTTATAGAAGGCCAATATAGATAACTTTGTGGGCAACAAAATTATCGGGTAGAGTAATTGGTAAGCGTACCAATACTTGAAAAATGGGATCAATTCATTGTAGTCCTGTAATAGACAGAAAATGTTACTATTAGTGCGCAACCGGATTGTTGATGCCCGTACAGTGCGGGTCGACAGGCTGTATGGTTCATGCGATGGGATATTCGAACTTACAAATAGCTCAATGTGCCTGCCGATACCAAATGATATATGAAAGTGGTTGAATATTCCGAATATCCAGGCGAATACCAACCCCACCAGGATGAGCCAATCATCGAGGCTGATTTTCTTAATAAGAACGGCGCGGCAATAGAACCTATTCACAGTACCTCCACTTAGTTATGTAGCTTCAACGATCGATGCTTAGGGAAAATTTTAACCTTAAACTAACAAAAATAGTGGAGCAAATTAAAAGTGCGAATACGATACCATAGAATAACGGCTGCCTTGTCTGGGCGGCATAGGCAGGATCAAGTGACGCAGCCGGAGACTCTGGCGCAGACATTAGGTCGTTTAGCACACCAGGTACGTCGATGTCAATCGAGAGCTGCAAATTGACGCCGGTATATCTTTGGATGGAGGGCTCGGAAGATTCGATCCCTCAGTACTTCGATACGAAACCGAATACGCTCATGAAGCTTCTGAGAAAGGTCCTGGTATGGCATCGGTGAATTAAATGGATTCGGAACAGTGAGCCAGCTCAGTGGGACTATCCCATCTTATATCTGCATATTCTCGTTTCTTGAGATCTGAGCGCTATTTCTAGATAGTATACTAGTAGATCTAGCACCAGGTCGTCTATTGCAGGCTTATGTGGTGTGATACTATTCTATGAGCCTAGTTGCAGCAATTTTTCGTTGAGCGGCTGAGACGGAGGTAATAAAAACGATACATCACTCCACAGAAATTGCGAACCAGCCAGTGTTTTCCAAGCAAGCCCTTCGATTGCTGATCGTTATTAGACCCAGGGACCTTCGACGTCCGTGCCAGCGCCCCGCGTTTGCGCCACCGTGCACTACGACGCCACGTGGACCCCACAAGTCAAAACGATGGGAGATAATATAAACCAAAAATATAATGGCTCATGAATTTTATTTCCTTCTTGGCTTTATATAGTCCGACCTATTTAAATATTTGCAAACCGAAGCAGCGTGTTCAAAAATGTTTTGGCTTGGGCAATCATTCTAGGGAATATCGTGAGCCTACCTATCTCGGTTGGGTTGGCCAGCGCTGGAGTTTGATTGACTAAGTCCACTGGCGACTGCATAGTGCCAGAGCGCACGCGCACGTGCGCTAGTCTTAGCCTTGACGCTGGTTTGACAAAACTGAAAAAAATTCGTACCAAAGCCAGTCGTGCGTGGAGTGCATGGGTCTCAGTCACCGAGAAGTCTAGAACGGCTTTAAATTTCGTTTACTGTACTTTGGGTTTTGATCTGATCGAATTGAGCCCCGAGTAGCGAAACTTTTCTTCCAGCAGGGCTTGATCGATAATAACGATCATCAAACGAAATTGCTACGCCATCGATCATTTGGCCTCCTCTTTGTCAGCTGCAGCTCCGACTTCAGGCCCGCAAGGGCAGACGTCGCGTCGTTGCCAATGATATTGAACTGTCAACACTACCGAAAACAAATTTGCAAATCGCTTACATAATCTATTGATGTACCCTTATCGCCTCGCTAGGAAAGAATTCGAACTCAAGGGCCAAGTAATCCGATACCTTTTGAATACTTCGTTCAGAGTTAGATGATGAAATCGTCTTATGACCCACGTGGCGGCCATATTTCCCGTGGTTTAGTAGAGCACGAGCTGAAGAGACTAGTGCATCGTGAAAAGGTTAGAAAAAGCAATGTGGACCAAGGGGCCAAAGGGTTTAGTACGTCGACCCCATGTCAAACTGGGTATGCCTGTCTGAACTTTGTTCAAAATTCTTCCAAACTAGCATAAAACGGTCAAAGCTACGAAATTCTGGCCATGTGGGCGGTGGGGTTTCAGATGCCACAAATGATATATCTTCCGCGGTTAGATCTCAGTCATTATAGCGTTATCCTATATTACCAGCGCAGTAAGATATTCTAGCAACGTCCCTTCTCCTAAATACTGGCTAGATAAGTACATGCAAGTACCTGAGTAAGTACTTCTGAGTCCGATGGATACAAAGCACGGCGGAGACATATCCTAGGTCTTCCGAGGAAACTAGATAACAGACGTCTCAAAAGTCCGCAACCCGAACTCGAATGCAAATCCAACCTACGGGAGCCAGCATGCGCACAGCAACTAATTACACGCCCCTGACTTAGTCCAAACCTTGGTAGACGGGCGGATGAAAGATATATTGATTCCTTCAGTAGCTGACTTAGTTTATCGCCGAAACTCTTCGCATGTCTGAGAACCGTGATTGCATGAAGTCCGTGCGATCAAAGCCATCGGAGTGCAGTGTGATAACGGCACGCCGCTCAGGCAACGTTGCTAACAGGACCCTGCCTACCACTCGAATCCAAAAATTCGCTAAACGATAGTAAAATCACTGGTGGACCCGAAGGAGTAACAAACCCCTCAAAACAAAGAAGCCTTGGTTGGACGGGTCGAGAGCCAGCCGTTATGACCGAGAGTCGGGCGTCGCTTGATCATCCAGATAATGGAATCTCAATTGAACAGCTCGGCGGCGCATCCACGGAGTCTTTGCTACCATCCAATTTTTGGCGGGTACGTGTACGCCAACAAGGTGGCTCATTCGAATATTGATTTAGATACTTCTCGGGAGGTCTCGGTAGATTAAGGAAACTGTATCTGGCTTGATTTACAGAAACAGTGTCCCGTTGCAATGGATACACTGACTCTGCCGAAACGCGGGAATCAGTGCTCGGATTTTATGAAGTTGCCAGATACTCCAGCCGTATATAGGATAGTCTCAATCTATTTCTTTTACCGCGCAATTATTCAGGCCACCCTTTAAGAAAAATTGAAAGACGCTGTAGGCGTTGGAAGAAGAAGTATATGAGGTGATGCATGATGAGTCAACTTTCTACTCAAGTACACTGATGCCACGCCGGGCAGTCCCGCGAGAGACCAAATGGGTGAAATCCAAACCTCCGAAAATTTGTACACACATATGATTGTGCAACTGGGCGCCGATCGATCCCACTACTAGAGAATACCATCCGATTACTTTACTTCTTATCTTAGCCTTATACCGCCTCCGACCTAGTCTCCAAATTCCGATAGTCAAGCAATGCAATAAGCCAGAATCCAACGCAGGCTCAGCTCAGCTGAGTTGGAGCGAAAAGATCTGGCAACGTCGACATGCAACGAAATATCTTGAATAATGACCTCTATATTGAGTTTCCATATACTTGAGGGGGCCGTAGGCCCCGAGAGCCCGATTGCCTTACGCTTCGAAGAAGAGGCCCCGAAGGGGCCGCGAAGCGGTCCCGAGGGGGCTCGACTGAGAAGCGTAAGGCAATCGGGCTCATCTATAGCTATCAAGCAAGTAAGTAGTATTTAATAGAACCTTCCGGAAAAACAACACATTTTGGACCACTTTTGAACCCCCCCTCCGGGGGGAGAGGAATTAAAGCTCTAAGGTATACCAAACTCCCGACTTGCAGTCGGGCATAGTCGCCACAGTAGTCTATGGATCATAACCGCTTTACAGCTGGACAGTTCGAAGGCAGGTGCCGCGTCGAGACTGACTGGAAGTTGTCATCCGGAGTCGGGATCAAAATCCAACACTAACAACACATGTCCCGCAACCCCGCTCGAGCTCGATCGAGGTATCCCGTTCAAATCTGGAAGCAGAAGAATGCAAGCAGCTCTAGTTTGCGGTAACCCTTTTAGTCCACCTTCATGGATTCCGACTTAGTGGGCCTGCGGTACAGCGAGCGTCAATTATTTCACTGACGGTTCGAAGTTTATAGCGCTATAGCGGCTCGTACCTGCAGCCTTCGAGCTAGTAGTCGCGGAAATGATGGCTCGTAGCTACGTCAGCTATACCTTTAGTTATCGCCCATAATCACACCAGCTGCCGGAAGGCTAGCTTTCAAGAAACTATAGCGATCGGTCGAATTATCCAGCGCATCACGACCAGAGGTCTGCTGATTCTCGGTAAAGATATCAATAAATTATAAACCCCTGCCCGAGCCAAACTATACCAAATTCTCGTGATGTCCCGGATCACGACGGCAGCAGCGGCGGATGCATCATCGTTAGAAGAACTTCAGTCCACGATCGAGAACCACTCTCCTCATCAACATGCAACATCGCAGAATTGCGTTGTTTATCGGAACCGCGAGGGCTTTGCATAGCAGTCAATAGTTACCTTCCGCCCGATAGAATATCTACGCAGAATCGAGTTGGTAGGTTTAATTCAATTCAAAGCACTGGAACCCGAACTATCCTGGAATTTTTCAAGAAGAGTTCGTCTAAAATTCTTCAAGTTCATAAAACTATATTCAACTTCTCCAAACACTGCGTTCACAATGGCTCCAGCAAAGCCGAGAAACCGGAATTGTATGATTGTCCGTCAAACTGACAGTGCGCTCCCTTTTCCTCACTCGAATTTTCCTTTCCTGCAGCTAGGTCACCACAACTTCATCAATTTAGACTTTTCTACCTTTTCAGAATCTTTCTTTTTATGATACCCGCCCCGATTCCATCGATAGCATCAGGCACCGAGCCAAGAAGGACCTATTACTTTTCGTCTCCACAAGTTGCTGGCCACAAACTCCGCCACAAGTTGCTTTCCGCAAGCTTCCCAACCAATCCGTTCAAATTCTCTTCCTTAGTGCCATTTGCATCAACTTCGATGATTATGCCGCGCTCCCGATAGATCTTTTCTACTAGTAAGGTCTCCGAAACGTATTCCGCGAACCGTTTCTCAAACGTTGCTTCGCTGTCATTGCTGTCCCGTCCCCGTGCCAGATATCTTGCTTTCGCGACCTCCTTCGAAACCTTAAAGCAGAGCACAAGGTCCGGCTTGCATCCACCGCCTAGGATGGGCTCAGATGGAAATGGCCACGTATTCCATGAGTTGAGCTGTTCAACGCATCGAGGAAAGCCATCGAGGAGGATGCCATTACGGGTCTCTTCCTTCGCCAACGCGCCCTTTATCGCCTCGAGGATGAAAGGATTGATCTCTTGAGATGTCAAGAACCCTTGGTTCCGGAGTTTCTGTTGAATCCGCTCCGCAAGCGGCGTGTCGCGATTCACCCGCATCCAAGCTCTGAGGGCATCGCCGACGGAGAAATGCGCCAAATTGTAGGTCTTCGCGAGATTTGCCCCAAGTGTGCCCTTGCCAGCACCAGGTGCCCCTGCACAACATGCAACATCAGCCATCAATATAGAGGATATCGAGCAGAGCCGCGCTCTTACCAAGCAAAAATATGACCGCGAAAGACCTCTGGCACTCATTGTCGCCGTCTAGCGTGTCCATTGATGCTGTTATAACGTAATGGTGAGATTCCGGATCCGTCGGCCTCGTTGTACTAGATGGTGGCACAGCGATGTGGTCGACGAAGTATATTCACTCCGGTGAGCTGTTATACCTTCGCACCAAACACCTCTTCAAGATTTCTCAGGCAGGATTTCACCGTTGTATTGATTCGAAGCCTGATGTCTTCTAAGGCCAAAGCACCACCACATATCGCGCCGGGCCGAGACTAACTATTTCAAATGTTGCCTGAAAGTCCGGCGAGGGTGGTCAGCGGGAGCATCGCAAAACAACACATTTTATGGTTTAAAAGGGCTCCGCAGACCCCTCAGATCAGGCAGATATTACCGCAATATAATAACGATCCGTTGGCCGCCAGACAGCCGCCAACAGGAATTTAGACCTGCTACCATCAAATATCATATCCGCCAGCACAGTCCGATCTGTCAAGCCCCAGATTCCCAGAATGTCATTATATCTCCCCGTTTCGCTCTTGAGTTTCCTACTCATCTTTATTTCTATCAAGCTGCATCGCATCTACAGACAACAGAGTACCAATCCCCCCGTGGATCCCGACGCTCCCGTCTCCGTAAACTATTTTCCTTCCCGGCAGTGCAACTACAGCTGTGGGTTCTGCTTCCACACCGAAACCACCTCATACATCCTCCCCATAGCCGATGCCAAGCGTGGTCTCCGTCTGCTAAAGGAGGCTGGCATGCGCAAGCTGAACATCGCGGGCGGTGAACCGTTTCTGAATCCCAAATTTCTCAGTCAAATTCTCGAGTTCTGTAAGGAGGAACTGGGGCTGGAGAGTATCAGCATCGTTAGCAATGGCAGCAAGATCCGCGAAAACTGGCTTGAAAAGCATGCGAAGTGGTTGGATATTCTCGCCATCTCCTGCGACTCCTTCAACCCGGAAACCAACAAGAAAATAGGACGAGGGTCTGATGGTGAAAATGTTACCCGGCTCTTCCAAATCGCCACATGGTGTAGGAAATATGGTATCAAATTTAAGCTGAACACTGTCGTTAACGTTCACAATTGGGATGAGGACATGACGCACCAGATCGAGGAGCTGGCACCGTTTCGGTGGAAGGTATTTCAATGCCTCATCGTTGAGGGGGAAAACGAAAATGAGACGAGGAAGACAGATGCGAGGAAATTTCTCATTACGGAAGAGCAATGGCAGACATTTTGTCAGAAGCATAAACACCTCCAAAGCTATGTGCCCGAGGATAACAAGAGCATGGCGAGCAGCTACCTGTTGTTGGATGAGTACATGTGCTTTCTAGATAAAGGTGAGGGTATGATGACGAAGAGCGATTCCATTCTAGATGTTGGAGTGAAGAAGGCCATGACGCAGATTGTTTGGGACAAGAAGTCCTTCGCGGAGAGAGGCGGAATTTACGACTGGAGCAGAGAGGAACTGCAGCAAAGGAGCAATTGCAATGGCAGCCCGGGCGGTATCGACCAGGAGAAACTCAAATGGTGAACCAAACGCATGGAAGAGTAGTTCCAATCGGGTACGGAGTAGCTCTAGCTCTATCGAGGAGAGATTTAGTTTTCGCGGAGACTAGGGCCCTGGGTGACTGGCTAATGGTCACCTCTGCCAACTTGTATGTCAGCTCGATTGTAAATTATAATTTACTAAGACAATAGAGAACACCTTGAGCCCCTCTTTATTGCGATTGCTGGGTTTATATGATCTAGATCCGATCTCCTAGTGTTGCCCCAATATAAACCCGTATGACCATTATTCGCCAATAGATTAATATAATGCTAGTGAGCAGGCATTCCATGGCTAGGGAAAGAGTGTGACACAAGCAGCGAACTGAGGTTAGCGGTAAACGGTCAAATCAATTGCAAGACTCTCTGGCGCCCATTTCAACGGCATTTCTAATAAATTGGATCCTCGATCGGATCCCGCATAAGAAAAAAGACATGAGACATGTTATACACCCCGGCGCGCATGCGGTACTGTAGCGGATACATAGAACATTCGAAGAGAACACAGAACGAACCATAAAGGTGTTTGTTGCCACCAGCATCATGGAGACGTTGTCAAACATGCCTGTGTCGGCCAGCCCTATAGCTTAGTGGCTGGTGAGGACTTATATTTACACCTTCAGGATACATAAAGATCGACGCCTCGCCTTAGCTAGGCCGAACCCGAGATAAATCGATTGAAATGAAACGATAAGTGCATGGTTCGCTCTTTACTATTGGCCGCTGGATCGACCAGCTCCCTTGCACTCCGATTCTAGATCCCGTAGCGCGGGGGACGCCCCATAATTTGCAAATTTGCCATAACTAGGAGTTTAATCCGAGTTTAAAATTGCCAACATGTCATCGACGGCCAAATCCCGGTTTTTGTTCAGCAGCAGCACGATTGTCGCTTCCTCTACTTTGCTCCAAAATATGAATACAAATCGTTTTTGAATCCCGATCCCCTCAGTTCGAGTACCCCCGGGGTTTGAGAAAACCCAACATAGTAGCTCATTTTTATCGCAAAACCTCAATTCAGGAATATCATTTGCCCTACTTGGCCCCAATCTCGAGATTTACGACAATGTCAAGCCCGTGGCGAGGTAATATTATAATGCTGACCTCAAACTTCGCTGATTCGTGCCGACATTGGCTAACAGTTCCGTTAACGTAATTAATATTCGGTGCGTGGTAACTACAGACCCTATCGAAAAGTAAGTATCTCTATCTCTGTTTCCCAAACCAGTCAATCGGCGAGCGCCAATGTAATGCTATCGCGCGTGCACGGAGACCAGTATCGAATTGATATATTGGACCTTTAAGTTTTACAGTATCTCAAAGTTGACAGTTTTCACTGCGTCAACGAACAGATTACTCGACTCCGGCAAGATCAATGAAGTAGAGATCTACAGCCACGGCGGCTCATTTTGGGCGGCAAGCTCACCTTCTAGCGTACATGCAGACAATTTATTGGCTAGGGACAGCTCTAGATCTAGCAGCCTGCCACGGTCTATTGATATTAACAGGCTATTTGTGCATGCGGTAGATTGGGTTCCCCGAAGTTGAAAAGCTCATTGATGCGTACAACGAAGTGGCAGCGCTAGGGCGCATCCGAGCCAAAGGCTTCTACCTACGCGGAGACCGCTACGTTCTAGAGAAACAACAGGACAAAGTCATTGTCGGCCGCAAGCGTAACGTGAGCGTAAGCCCTGCCCAAGTCGTGTTTTGGGGGGCCATACTTATATAGAATCTAACGTTGCAAACATCTCGAGGGTAATCAGGACATGGAAGGTGTCGTTTGTTATAAGAGCAGGACAGCCATCATTATTGCCTTTCACTCTCAAGACGTCTCCGCAGACGACGCGGAAGAGGCAGTTATCAGAACTGGGGAATTCCTAGAAAATGGAGGGTTTTAGTACCTATCTAGATCATGTTCGATACCTCAATACAGATTTTCACTAGCTACCATTCGAACGTTCAGGAAGCAGCCCAATATCACAATTGACCTCCCAATTTCGAAGAGTGTTTCTAGGTGGTGCCTAAAGAGCTTCAAATTCAAACCACGTAGCCTACCTAGTTACAGGCGCCTATCCGGTGCAGTTGCGAATAACATCGATCTATAGCCGTCTAACATTTAAAAGTATCTATAAAGGCAAAAAAAAATTCAATGGTCTATCCGAAAAGACATGCAACCCATCTGTGGACCCCGGCCAACCACCCCGAAAATTTCATAAACCGTAACATAGAAAGATCAACATGTTCACCCTTCAAGCATCCGCCTCATCATCAGTATCAGGGGGCCGCGGAGTCCCCTTCGGGCTATTGAGCCACTCAATATGCCGCAACCGCCTTCGCACCTCCCGTTCCTTAAGCTCCTTCTTCGTGATCTTCTTCTTCTTTTTGGCCTTGAACTTCATCTCGCTATTATCCTCAACGCCGCTATTAACTGCGCTGTTAACCGCGGAACTGACAGCGCTACTGCCAGGGATAGGAGTGTTCAGACCACTAGGAACGCCACTGCCGGGACGGCTGTCCTCGAAACGGTCGAGTGCGATAGACGCGTGACCGCGATGTGTAACCTTTCCGTCATTTACATGCCACTGCTCGGACGCTAGAGCACCGACGAACTCCTCGTTATGGGAAATCATAACCACGCCGCCCTTGAAATCGCGAATAGCGACAGCCAATCCGCCAAGCGAATCTCGGTCTAAAAAGTTAGTCGGCTCATCAAGTACCAGCAAGTGGGGATTGTTCCACATGGCACCAGCGATGACAACTTTAACTTTCTGGCCGCCCGATAAGGAGCCGATTTCGTTGTGATTAGCGATCTCAGGGTCCAACCCCAAGTCTTGGAAATGCTTGCTGATCACCGACGGCTGTAGCTCGCGGTAACCCAAACCTTCTCGCGAAGCCTCGTGATCGTCGAACTCTTGAACAAGCTTGGCGAATCCAAGTTCCAACAAGGTCTCGCGAGAGATTTGTGTGTTGTGCTTGGGCAAGAAACCGCGCCATTTCCTATGAACTCGTTAGATCTAGAAACGAAAAGGGGAGGACAGACAATAGGTGATGACTTACACTTCGTATTGGAAAGTTTTCTTGTACTTCTGACGACCCATCAATGCCTCGATTTGGCGCTTCCCGTGACGGTCGCCCAGGTCGACGAATTTATCCATCTGCTCCCGATCCTGATCGGACAGAACACGGGTTTGCTTCATATGGACCTCGCGATCGTCACCGTTGGCGTATCTCCATTGCAGATACTGGTTGGGCGTCTTCTCCAGATGCATTTCGACGTGTTCGAGAGCATGTTGCTTAATATAACCAATTCGCAAATTGGGATGCTTCTCAACCTTGCCCACGTTAGGGATGACTTCGCCGGTTAAGAGTTTTATCATCGTAGATTTGCCGGCACCATTGGGTCCAATGATTGCCACCCGGGAAGAAAGAGTGAGCTGGCAGGAGACATCGGATAACGATGGCTTTGATGCTCTAGGGTATGTATAAGAGACGTCGGTCATCCGGATGATAGCACGGGTATTCGATTTGACACCAGTCAAGATTCCAGGCGGCGGGAATTTGAATTGGACCATGCTGTCGGAGAGTGTATAATAGCTCTTGGCCTCGGGCTTGATCTTGACAAACGCAGCCAAGTTGCCCCTGTAGTGCGCGAGCTTTTTGTTGGGCTCGTAGTGATAGATATCGGTCGTAACTTCGTCTAGGAACCCTGAGTCGTGGGAAACGATCAAGCTAGTGATATCGGTATGCGACTTGAGGTACTCCTCAAGCCATTTGATGTTGGCGACGTCAAGGTGATTGGTCGGTTCGTCAAGTAAGAGCACATCGGCCCTCTGAAGCATAGCACGAGCTAGAGCCAATTTCATCTTCCACCCTCCCGAAAGCGTACCGACTTTGTGGGACTGTCTGCCCTCGGGGCCTGGCGTGAAACCAACTTCCTCCAAAACTTCGGAGATACGCTCTTTCCCTTCCTTCGCGATTGTGGGATCCTTAGAGACAAACTCCAGGATGCTGATGTCGGCATCTTCTCCCTGGTTGTGCTCCACATAACACGTGCGCAGGACATCCTGTGATGGGAAGCCCTCTAGTTTTCCACTTGCGATACTTCTCATAAGAGTCGACTTGCCAGCACCATTTCGTCCGCAGAGGCCATAGCGATGGCCCTTGAGTAAACGTAGGTTGGTGTGGGAGAGAAGCAGCATGCCCCCGTATCCCAACGAAAAGTCGGCATTCACGATTTCAACCTCGTCAGTATCGTCCTTTTCAGGTTCGCCAAATTTGCGGGCATCCTCGTCAGCGTAGTACTTCTCCACAGCTGCGGCGACGGTTTCATGTGCATCGCTGATCTGTCTCAGTGATTTAAGGTATGGGCTAAGTCTCGCGTTGATCCGGGTGATTAGGCGATGGTTGACATCTTCGGCAACCATCTCGCAGACATAGGGGGATAGCAGCTTGTAGGTATCCAAGTCATCGCCAGAGAGAGTTCCCTGATTGCTGATTTCGGCGTTTAGAACCTTAGCTACGTCCTCACCAGTGGTTCGCTCAACGACGTCGGTCTTATCATTCGCCATGGCCTTATCCATGACGTTGAGAGCCCTCGTAGCGAGTTCGCGAACCTCCGGCAAGGACGCTCGGTTCACAACATTTTTTATACCAGGTTGAAGTTTTGGTAGGAATGTCCTTGCCTCGATAGGGTCGTGGACGAGTTTGGTAAGGTTTTCGGTAATGACGACGGTTCGACGCAAGACCTCTTGCGAGGTAGTAGGTGTATTGAGAGAACGTTCAAGGAAGGGCGTTATAAGGGCCAGAACTGGCGATGTGACGACGGCCACGAAGGTGGTCATCGAGAGAGCGTGAATCGCTTTTTGCAGGGTCTCAGCGGAGGGATTCTGCATGGTATCGACGAGCAGCGGGATGCGTGGGATCACATCATCATTCGAGATCAAGGTCATAAGCGAGTTCATGGTCTTGAGCGCCTGTTTCCCCACTTCAGCTTTGAGATCGTGCATACCCCCTTCCACGATCGGAATGAGATTGGCAAGCTTGGACCCCATGGCCTCTCGTAGAATCTCCTGATCTTCAGCCTGCTCCTTAGTGCTGCCGACGGTCAACTTGGCTTTGTCCGCCATCTTCTGCAACAGCTTAAACGCACCCACGGTGCCCTGCCATTTGCCGGCAGCCTTGGATATGTAGGTGGTGAGAGCGGGCAGAAGACCGACGACGAGGGCTTCGGAGCTCAGATTGTCAAAGATCGCATTTAAGCCGTACTGAGCTGCATCACGTACGATCGTTCCTTTGTCAGCCAGAGCATCTAGAGAACAACCTAGCATCCCGCCATCTTGGAGCAGCAAGACGACCTCGCTGACAGGAGCGCGAGGTGGCAAGCGTTCAAAGAGAGCACCAAGGAGGTTCTGAGCACTCTCGCGACGGAATCCGTTCTTCTTATCGGCAGCAGCCTTCTTGATTTCGGCCAGAACACCGTACTGATGAAGACCACGGTGGCCGACAGAGGCTGTGAGAAGCTCACAGAGGGCGTAAGCAGCGTCGATAGAAGCTTCGGAAGACTTGGCACTGAAAACGGTATCGATCAAGGATGAAACGTCAGCCTGTGAGGGGGCGGGCGCTTCGCCGTCGACGGCGAGGATAGGGACGACCGTAGGTAAAGCCGGCATCGTGGTTGAGATCCTTTGAGGATGTTGAACTTGAGACGATGTTGCTGAGGTCTGGACGGATTTTTGTCGACGGTGGGGGTTCAGGTTCCAAACCAAAAGAAATTTAAGTTTTGAACAAGTTCACTTTTCTTGGCCGACTTTCCTCTTTCAGGCTTAGTCGGACAAAACGTGGATTCCAAATCGGGTGTTGTTGCAAATCCAGCCAATCAGTCGGGTCGATCAGACTGGCCGATCAGACCAGCCAATCAGGCCATAATACCGTTCCACAGGGGCTGCGCGACGGGGAACCGACCCTCCACTCGATCCTCAAGGCTTCAGATCCTTCGATGAACGTATGAGATCCTTATTGCATCGTTTGAGACGAGTCTGCTACCCCACAGTTGGGGACGTCTCTCGAGTTAGATAAGCCTGCGGCGAGGGCGAAGATTTGAGGGCTAGGAGACAAGCTCGGGGTGGATGAAGATCAATAAATATGGATATCGAATGCTGGGAAGTAATTTGGTAGCCAGCCATGCCGGATCTTTGGACTGTAGCGATCGAATGGTATACTACCGGTATACTCAATGTTAACTTATTTAACGCAGCTGTCTGGCGTTTGGCAGGATAGCATGCGCATGCTAGTACAAAGACATATAACATGTTATGGACGGACAGATGCGACTTACCTAGCTTATAGCGACGTGATCTAAAGAATAACCAAAGGGGCCAGAAACTCACCAGGTACCAGGTGGCAATCGATCAGCTAGGGTAGGGAGAACAGCTTACCATTTAAGGGAGACACCTTTAGAGAACCGAAGGCAACATGCCTGAGGCAATATGCTCACCGGAGCCGAAGGGCGCTGTGACGTTCCATAGTTCCTAGTCTCACTACATTATGTCGCCGCGAAAGGCCGGGCCAGCGGCCCAGAATGAGAGGATACGTAAGCTACGCAGACATAAGTGTGGTATATTCAAGTTGGTCTAGCCTACACCTGCCACAAAGGTTTAGGCCGTAACGTACAAGTTATGAGGGGTAATTGGGGTTGCAAATAGCTTCAGTCGCCTAGTTAAGAGCAAGGTTTCAGTTAGCTTAGATCACCACATATACTGTCTAGTGGGTAGCCTGGCGAGTCCCTGGTCCTTTGGTTGGTCCTTCGTCTCCCATCTTGACGTCTAGGAATCCTTCGAATCTAGATACCGATAGACCCACAGGCCAACACCGTCGGGAAAAGAAGGAGCGAGGAGAGATCAAGTCCCAGCTCCTTTCTTTCGTGTTAGTTCTTTTAACCGGATAAGTGACCTTGAAAAGGGTGAACTGCGAGATAGGTCGATGAGGGGATTCTCTGGAGGTGCCGAGGAGGACACTACCTCAACACGCCAAGGAGCACGCCAGTTGAATGTATCAACGGGACCGATGCTAGGATCGGGGACGGGGACAGGAGTCGTGCTGCTAGTGCGGCCGGTGTGGAGAGGCTAGGCTCGTCGTCTGTCGCCGGATAAGCTAGGGTTAAGATGTGGGGGGGCGTTAAGGATGGTTAGATGGAAGAGAAAGCTTCGAAGGTTAGCGGGATTGGAGGAAGAAATTAAATGGAATCGAGGGCAGTTGGGTACGGTTCTTCGCTTTTGTGGACGAACCTTTCATCACATTGGTGCCGCTGAAAGTTGTCTTTTGGCTTGCAAATCCAAATGGGGCAAAGCCAGTCCGATTGCGCGCATCTTGGTTGAATATTTTCGCAGTCGCACACGATAGGTATTGGTATTTAGGCATTGGAAGCCCTCGCACGATTATATGTTACTACATCCGAGGTACCTCAATATCACTAGAGGCCATTATCCCTTCAGCTGCAACCCTTTTACGATCCGATACAATTCGTAAGAAATACCAATCTGCCGCCTCGCTTGATAATATACCGGAAATTCCGCCTAATCCCTTCTATATTCGTCTATGGCGGTACCGTTTCGAAGTATCAGGCCATGGTGGCCGACCAGAAACCAGGACTACATGTGAACCCGAAAATTCGTACCATCTACTACATCCTCGAGTGCGCCAGGATCTAAGCAAACATCTCACCGTCCCTAAAACAATCCATTCATATTAGATACTGCTAAGCACGATTGGGGCGAACGGCCCACTCACACGTCGCTCCAAACCCTCTCCCCCCTCTCAAACTCCATCAGCTTGAGGTCCGGGAAAAGCTTCCTAACATCTCGTGGCCCAGCCCGGGATACAACAGGCGCATGGTGACCAAGTATTGTTTTAACAAACTCCACGACAAAATAGTATACTTGTAGATTGCCGAAGCTGAGCTGCGTCTCCGATGCGGTGACCGAGATAACCTGCAGTGTTGGAAACCGCCGTTGTCTAGGATAAAATGATTGTAGATAGAACTCGCAGTTTCGAAGAGCCAGTTCCTTTTCGGTAATTACCGTGCGGGTCTGCAGCTGACGAGAAAGGTTGGGGAGGATGCGTATGTATCTCAGGGTCGAAAAGTATATACTCTAGTATGAGCGTCCATCAGTATATCAGATATTGACCAGAGGCGCAAGATCTGGTGCCGTCTCACCAGAAAGCTATAATCATCAGCCTGCATGGCAAGCTCTTGTAATTTCGGCCAGAAAAAATATTGCGTCCCAGCCCTGAATAGCGCAAGGAAACAGGCAATGGTATGTTTCAACACGCTAGTATCAGCCGACAAGCATTCCAACCATAGGGAGCGAAGGCTCCCTCGGTGTCGGTCAAATATGTGTGGGTTTATTTCCGATCCCACCGGTTTCCCATCCGTAAACTTCAGATGTAATACCTCGAGGGGCGGTAGATCAATGAGTATGCTCTCTATGGTTTCCCAACTGCACGAGCATATAACCTGAAGGATACGAATCTGAGGAATACTTTTCGCGATTTTCCGTAATAGTTGGTCCGCGCCGTTACAGTGGTCGATCCGGATGAGAGATATATACTTAAGATTTAGTCTTTCCGTAAGTGTCGGCCCACCTATGCTCAATAGCGCGCCGAAGCTCGGGATGCGCTGCAGCCGTAACTGTCGAAGGCACTTAAAATGTATCATTTCTCCCTCACCAGGTGCAGTCGGATCCCCGACGAATAGTCTCAGTATATGGGCCGTCGCGCTGTCGTATTGATTTCGTGTGTTGACATTATCGCGTGAGTCCTTTTCCAGCTCTTTATAAAGCTCACTCTTCTCGTTGAAGGAAAGATAAAGGCTTTTGAGGCTATGCCGATTCCGTTTCAAGACGTGGTACATGAATGCGAACGCTTTGGAAACAGCCACCTCCTTCTCCCCGAGGTGGAAGCCGAACGATTCAAGATTTTCAATCGAGAAAGCAAAGGGCATAATATCAACGACCTCGTTGAGAGTTGACAGGTCTAGTTGGGTTAGATTCCGCTGAGTAGAAAGCAAAAGTGCTGCGGTGTCTGCGCCGACGCCTTCCACGGATGAAACACTACATTCATCCTCGCACAGCGTTATCAGCATCGCCAGTGGTGGTGAAAAATCCAATTAGCTGGAGAAGGCGTAAGTACCTGACGCTTCTTAATTGATTGGGCCTCAGCCTCCTCAAGAGGAGTCGAAAGAATACGTCGTCCGTCGGCTTTAAACCGGATGGAAGAGGCTGTCGATTACCAGGATGGCCGTCATCGATGTCTTGAATGATATCGATCCGTTTGATATGGCTAAGAGCATAGTCCGAGGTTGTCAGAATAGTCTCAAGGCGCGGCAGCGGAAACCCTGAATGTCTGCTCCATCGGAGAACAAGATTCCGGTATAGAAGCCGAGCGGCAACGTCGCGAAGGCTGGAACACGTTAAAGTCACTGCTTTCAGAGATTCGGAAGCCAGCTAGATTTCTTCCGTTAGCAGATCAAGTTAATCTCTACAAGATATTTTGTACAGAAGCGAAAGCCACCCACGTATGAGAGTATCGCGGCCAGTGTCTCCGAAGGCAATGCAACCAGGGACAAACGGGACGCGGCTTCGGGCATTGCAAGCTCGACATGCTGCACCCACTCCCGTGAAGTCATCTTCGGCTTTAACGTGTCTCTCTCCTGATCGTAGGTTTGGTATTGATGAAGTTCCCGCATATATCGCACGCAGTAGGAAGATGGCGCTTCGACGCGACGGGGCTGGCGTGATTCGGCGCCGGCTGTGCCGGCCTCCGAATCACTTCCAACACAGAATATCCAACAAGCCTTACAGCTTCGAAATCCCTCTGGTGACGAGACTGCGAAATCCCTTCACCGTTGCCAACATACAACAAATCGATTAATTAGCGGGCAGTAGCAGTTATCCCAAAGGCCCGTTCATATCGATCCTTTGTAGCCACACTCGGATTTAAATAGGAAACGATTGGAGCGTCGCCAGCTCAACGTGACAGCTTATCAATATTGGAGCCCCGCGGGTGACACCGTGCTTAATAGTTTGCGCCCCCGCACCACCGAAGTATTGGACAATCGTTTGCACTCTGGACCGTACATTTATCTTGCTGGTCTATCGAGGTAGCTAAAGTTATACCCGGGCTGGCACAGGGCGTTTCTATTAGCAGCATCCATATACCGGCACTGTATACAGAGTAGAGTAGCCGAGGCGAATATTCAACCGGGTAACTAAGTACGTTCTCAATACGTCCTGAATGTTGCCACGACCACGACCACGCCGACATGCCGCGTGCATACGGTCCTTGTCGCAATTCATTTCTAATCTCGGTCGCAGGAAATGGCCCAAGTAGCCACTACGGCGAGAGTTTGATACTACGGAAGGCCTGGAACGACGATATTAAGATAGCTGGATCCGTATACCATATGCGAGAGAAACCTCCCCGAAGCGATAATATCGACGATGGACCTATCCTTCTTAGTGTTAATCCCATATAGAAGGTCAACCAACCCCCTCCAGACTGATATTAGTCCTTTGAGTAGCTGATATCTCCTTGCCGGCATAGCGTTTCGGGATGCCCTACACTTGATAGCGAGCCGATGGGTTGATACCACGGCGACGGAAGCGAATGATCGTATGATACGTCAAGCGATAGTCGTCGCAAGCCAAGAAACTCGAGTAATTCCATCTCGCTTGCTTGGTACACATGTTCATATTTTTATTCACAAGTTAGATCCCACCGCATGGGTTCGAAATTACAGGCCAATCTCGAACTGACAGGGTTGTCGCATTGTCGCCCGGTTTATCTCGCAACAGAGCATCATCCGGCCGAAGTCATGCATTGCAATATTGCATTGGCGTTGAGGGCCAAGATATTGGTACAAGAATTAAGCTCCGACATGCAACTACCTGCGAATCCACTGGCTGATAGCATAGGAACTAATATTACTAGAGGTGCAATCTTCGAGCGAGTAGGCCGCTGACAGAGTCTCCTGGCTTTCGTGCATTTTTAGCCGCAAACTTTGTCAGGAGGGCATATCCGCAACCTTTATACGCGAAGCTTTATATCCTGGGAACAAAAGCTTCAAAACGTTCCGCGGCTCCGAGGAAGTTAACGTTTCGTATCGATGAATGGGATTCCCCACTCGACCTATGGCAAATTCTGGCTCCTGCAGATCGCAAAGAACTCTAAATCTCGATTCACGAATTCGGCAGATTTCAAGCGTCGTTAGTCAAATGGAGGCCAAAGTCCGGCTGCCGGGCGGGGACGGCAACACCGGCTAGGCAAGAGCCTTCTTCTGAAACACTTTTAGCTCGTTGTTCGTTGTGTTTGTCCGCGGTGTTCCTTGTGGCCTGATATGAATTTTAGAAAGTGATAATAGACCAATGCTAATCAGGCTTAGGCAGCGTATTCGAAATGCCGCAGGAGTGGGTCGAGAGGGATTCGGTCAAGCAAACCTTAAGAGCCAGTGGATCCTATATCAAAGTTTGGTGTCAGCACAGCCGAAACATACTATTAAACCTTGAAGCCGACGCAGTAGCACAGTGATGTTCTTCTAGTCCTTCGTATTATTGAATCGACGGGTCCCTCGATACGCGTTAATGCCTATCTTTTCCTGCTTCGTTTCTATGTAACATAAGTTGCAGTGTACCGTTAATACGATGTCAATGAGAGTTCGACGGACGCTAATGCCGAAATACTTCAATTACGATTTGCCCGTGATAACAACGTATGTCCGCCGGCGCCTTATTACTCGGAAGATCCTCAAACAGAGGTCAACACAGGTCCTCGATCCTTCGTATCTGAGAAGTGAGCTTGTACTGCCTTGACCGACCCTGAATCCGAGAAAGATGACGTTACCAAGATCTTAGCTAATCGTTGTCGGGTGTTTCGAGTTCTGACGGTTTGTAGATGGTGCAGAGTTTCGCGAACCGTGCCCTGAATCATGGCAATCTTCAACAGTCTGTTCGGCTTAAAAGGAGCGCAAGCGTGGCACACGCACGAGCTAAAAGGTTTAGGCAGAGCCTATCGTCTGTGCGGGTTCTGCTATCAGAAGAAGAACTCAAATCTCGACCCATCTATGGTCTCAAAAGCACCAGGCTGCCCCATACTTAGTAGTTTTTGGTAGCGCAGACTCTCGATGAAACCGGCTTAGTCTCTGATCTGGGCATCGTATTGGTACTCCTCTTGTCCAAGGTTTTCATCCTCAAAATCTTGGAGACTTTCTGCTAGCGAGGGTACCCCAGCCAAAACCTTGCTTGTGGCCGCCAGCCCTGAATCAGGACCAAGAATTTGGTGCGCGTTAGCGAAGGATATATCCCCATTGCATTCCTGCACCTGAATTTGTTTCTCGATTCCTTCCTGTGACACTTAATTCATAACGCTTTTTCGACAACCACAAACTAAAACATCCGAAATTTTACCTGGGAACGACATCGGACGGAAATATGTGTTAGCGACATTGCATCGAACTTTGGCGGCGGCGGGGGAGGATTCTTTCTGCTACGATCTACACAAATAGATTCGCCTTTTCAGAAATCAGACAACATTCGATTGCTCGGACACTTAGCTATACCATAAATTAAACAACGGTACCAGATTGGACACCGGTCAAGGCCCCGACGATGGGTGCACCACCGAACCCTCAAACCGAAGCGGATAGGGAGTTTCTGCGAGGCCTTTTTCCACTTTTGGAGCAGAAGAATTTCCCAAAGGATTTCCAATTCCCTCTCGAAGTTGACCCGAATTATGTGCCGCCCGTAAATACCTTTTATTGCTTGATCATTGGGGTCGTATTTAGCGTCATCACATCAGCGGTAGTATGTCTACGGTTATGGGTTCGGAGTCGGGGTGTCTTTGGGATGGACGATTGGGTGATGTTAGCTTCATACGTAAGTTGAAGATAATCTTCAACATCACCGGCTCGACGGTGTTAGCTAGTTCGACTCCTCGCTAATGATGCATCGATGGCCCAGCTGTTTTACATGATTGGATGCGTCGTAAGCTTAGTAGCCGTGTTTGGGAGCGGGCTCGGGTTCCATCTTTATGATCTTTCAGCGGCCGATATAAGATCTTTCCTAATCGTATGTGCAATCCGGTTATTTTACTCTCCTGATTCGATTCTATTTGGTACTCATCGGTCTGACATTGATATTCCAACGAACTAGCTCGAATTCTTACACGTTATATTTTTGTTCTGCATGCTTCACCTCTGTCGGTGCAGTATTCTACACCTCTTCCTCCGACTCTCCCACCTACAATCTCGAAAGCAGCAAATATACTTAAAGACAGTCTTAGGACTGTCGTACGGATTTCTTCTAGCGTGTGTCGCATTCGAAATCGCAGAATGCGGACCGCCTGAGAAGGGATTTTTACTCTCCTCTCAGTTCGATGGCACCTGTATCGGATCGCAGTCTATGTGGGGTTATGGCATCCTTATTGCGGGCCATATAGTCTTAGATGCTCTGACCATCTTCCCGCCCTTGGTAGTTCTGTGGCGGCTACCATTGGCACCTGGGAAGAAGTTCAACCTTATATTCCTCATCCTCCTAGGAGTATTCACGATGGTATTCAGTGCTGTCCGGCTCTACCTCTTCTATCAGATTATGCTAGACTCATTCGATATCACATGGAACGCCACGGGGGTTGCATTCTGGGCTATTCTCGAAAGCAGCTTGGCCGCGATCATTGTATCCCTTCCGGCTCTCAATCAAGTTATCCTCAAGTTCTTCAGACGGCTCTACCACGGCGATGATGGATCGGCCCCTAGGTCGGTGAGCACCAGGCGCGGAATCAGCATCTTCGAACGTAATTTTGTCTTCCACGGGCCTACAAAGTTCCTTAGCTCCTCAGCTGACGGAACGGTATCAGGGGGCGTACCCGATTACGTGGAACTTGGCGAAGTCGATAGGGAGACGAAGGCACCGCCGCCGACGGCCCAAGTGCAATTACCGCAGAGGACTGCGAACGACTCCTACCCTGATCTCACTGCTGACAGGAGCTTCTACCTTGGAGATGCCCCGAGTTCCGCTCACGAGTCCGCAGAAAATATTGCAAAACCTACCAAGGCCCAAACAGCCATCAGACGACCGTCCTCCCCCACGATATCTTACGCCGCTCGCCAATCATTGAGCAAGCAAGAAAATGTTTGAACTGCGATCAAAAGAACTATACTCATATTTCGTTCCATTGTTTACTTACTACTTATGTCGGTTGTAAAATTGGGTTTTCATCGGCGTTCTACCATATACCGGCGGCACTAAATGCATTTTAGCCTTTTATCTTTTCGAAAGTTCCAGCGGATTCCTTCCCTTCCTTTACGAATCTTACGGCCATATCCGGATTTAATGTCTGCGCGCAAGCCCTGTTCACTGATTGTTCTTAGCGGTGGGGGCTCCACTAATTCAATGAGAGTCCTCGAAAGGGGTTTGATCTTTGTACTAACTTCTCAATATATTATATTTCCGATTTCTCTTGATTGTATGTTAACATGATACCCTTACATAAAAAGCGTCACGTCGGAAACGTGGTGGAGGATATATATAGCCCGGGATCGACGTGCTGATGACCGTATCGCGAGAAGCAGATGTACGCACATGGCAGTCTGATCTGGCGGATCGCGATTATCCGCCTATCGATCCAGATCTGTCATACTACTAGAGCCACATATAAATTAAAATTTCTATCTGCAAGGACACCAATACCCGTAAATGTGACGAAGCATCCTACTCAAATATACCACACCATACCATACCCAGACACTACAATCAATTCTTGCCGAAAAACAGGTATACTTACTCGGGTGTCTACAGCCGAAATGAAGTCGAGTCAAACGTTTATCATCGCTGCTGCGATTTTCCCTCTGCTAGTCACTTGTGCTCCTAGGCCGCAAATCGAGGTAGTAGGCACCCCGACCACCACAGGACATATCGACCAAGCCACTTCCAAGCCCGACCAGCACACGTGTCTCTCCAACCACAAGTATAACCCGAAGGACTATGACGGCTGGGAGTTCGGTATGTCATGATCCGAGCGCCACGATCGAGCTAGAGTGATGATAAGCTAATACGTGACCCTTTACAGAGTGTTTCCAGAGCTCCGACTGCGGTGGAGGCGAGACGGTAGGATGTCACTGCATCATTGAAGCCGTCCTGGATTTCGATCCTTCCCTTGGGAAGAGCGGCCTACCGTACTACAACAAGGTCCCGAAATGCGTTTATATTCCCACGATTGAGCAGCTGTATAGCGGCGAAATCGACTGGGCGTCAAAGGACTCCCGTGCCTAGATGCGAGAGGATATTTTTTGTTTTACTGATCTGTTATTGTTAAATTATGAGATTCCATCGATTTGTATTATAATATTCGTTCGATACCGATATCCCGGGCATAGGACTAGGTTTTGTATCCGATATATACATATGTATACCGGTACCTGTACTGCTGCTGTTTAGATGTATTAGATACCCAATATGATTTTTATCTCGCAAATTTTAACGTTTTTTAAGAGACACTCATCCGAGAACGAAAATTTGGTGTTTATGTGAATTAGTGGTTTCCGATAAAAAGAAAAAAAGAGAAAAAAAGGAACAACCGACTGAAATACAATTACATTACCGCATTTCGCGTCGTCTCTAGTGCGTGTATTATTTCACACTCGACGGTGTCAAAGCCATGCATATGCGGTCAATAATAACATTCAACCGGCAGCCCGTCATCTCTGATCTCGATATAATTACATTAACAGCCACACCAACAACGGCTCGACCAAAATTACAGTTGTCCCTATAGACTGAGTAGATCGATTGTGACTCTTCCAAGGTCCATTTACACTACAGAATCCGCTACTTTTACAAAATTTACAAACCCAGGTAGTATCAAAAGCACCGACGTTCCATCAAAAAACGATAGAAGAGGTAGAATGCCTCAAGGAAAACGATAAAACAGAGTTCTCAAGGCGACACTGCAGCGCTAGGGCGGTGTGGTTACATGCATCGATGGGGCCAAGGAAAGGAATGGTCCTGAACTTCAGGCCAAGAGTCTCCCAGACGAAGAGAAGCGGCCGATCAGGGTCTAGCCCCGTGCCGTTGATCTATTTACAATAATGGTAAAAAAAAACCATGGATGTGCAAGGGCATCAAGCCAAGAATTAAGCACAAAAACGCCTTCGAACATTGAACTGAATGGCGACCCCCCCGACTTGCGATATTCCGGTCAAGATCACCACCCTCTAGCTCTGCCTTCGCAGTAAAGACGAAGGATCTAGAGGCTGAGGTCATCAAATGGTTGATATAGGGACGGTGAGGTTGTGCGATCGATCAATCGATCGAAATTCTTCTCTTAGAACCCTCCAACGCTAGGGAAATTCAAGGCGAAAAGAGCGATTACCTGGGGTTTATTTTGGTGAAATCTGACCGATACCAATACTCGAGCTTACACGATCCTCGAGGCGCTTGAAATATGAATATCTACGGGGATGGGTTAGATATATATCTCTTGGTTATGTGGGATACAAGATCTAGAGTGCTTACTGTGGTGGTGGTGTTGGGGACCTTTCGGTATCAGAGTAACATCTTCCTCAGCTTCCTCATTGGGTTTCTCTTCTTCTTTGGCATGATGGGCTCATTGATAGGCTCATAGCCTCTCTTTCCAACCAGTGATGCCTTCTCGCTCTGGTATTCAGGCTCCTTCTTAAGTCCCAACTTGCCAGTGAATCCCGACAGTTGACTCTTGAGCTTCTCGCTAGAGCCGGTAACACCCTGTTTCTTGTCCTTAGGTTTCGACCGGGTCTTCTTCTTGCCGAAGATAAGGTTCTTGATAATTGTCTTGACCTTCCCGATAAAGCGTTTGTAGATAAAAGATATACTGAAGAACGATTTCAACCCCATGATTAGAATTTGGGGCTCTGTGATAGAGTATCCTGGTTGAGAAAGAGAAGACCAAACTTGACGAAGGAGGGTAATGATCGCCCTAACCTCTATTATTTATACCCGCCTGTCCATCCATTCCGCCATGCGTTCCCCCTCATTTGCTCTGGGAGAGGTAAGGCGATTGCTGATATATCCCATAATGGCGGAACGAAACGGAGAGACTAAAAGACTAGCTCATGGGGTGGTGTGGATGCTAGAGCTCACCTCGGCTACCTCGCCATCGGAAAATTTAAAGAGGATATATCTTGATAACCCAGATACAAGAAAAAGCCCGACACAGATCGCTCACTTGAAAAATGCATACATATCCGGGCTATTGGTATTCCGGATTTGCATTTCGATTGGCTGTCATCCGCCAGCGACCAACATTTGCCTGGTTATTGGCGTGCCTGCATGTCCACATGGGACTGCGCTAAACTGTGTTGGTCCCGCTACGGGATGGAGATACCCAAATGGACGGAATACCGCGACGAAGGCGGGTCTGGAACTTTGTGACTTTTGTGGGCTTTTGGATTTTAAGGTAGAGAATGGCGTGGCAGTCTGCACGATACCAGTAGCTCGGATTACCTCGATCGTGTCGAGACTGTCAGTGTTAAAGGACTCTCGGATGGGCTGATATTCTACGCTTTGGATCGCAGGCCAAGAGGTGCTGAAGTTGCTAGGTTGCATGAGTGGAATCCGAAAGGCGTCGACTTTACCGAATACGTTATCTAGACGAGAAGTAAACTCTCCTTTGGGATGGAGTAAACGATGTTTCTGCTGCAGGTCGGCTTCCACAAACCGCCTGGGCGGTCTGGGGTGATGCTTGAGACTCTCAAGATGAAGATGCAGCTTTCTGACAGAATATTCTCCGTTTTCTGACCGGAAGCCCATCAATTCCGGTGCCGATATTCCAGTACACATAGCCCGATATTGAGAATAGATTTCCTGCTCTTGGGGTCTAATACCGCTGATTTCGACTTTACTGTCAACGGATGCGTTGAGACTGTGGTATTTTGACGCCACCAAAGTTCCCCGCACAAATGAGTTCTGGCGGAATCGATTCGGACTCGCGTCAACCACCCCAGCTCGATTCGATGCCTCTCCAGCCGGTTCTGACTCGCCCTCCGCGATATCTCCGATGAACCACTCAATTCAGTCACTTAGCCAATCTGCGAACCCATCTATAGCCACGATCATAAACCGAAAGATTCTGCACTTATGGACGAGAGAGCTGCCAAGGCGCGCTTTTCGCCGAAAGCATGCTGGCTAAAGTATCGCCGCTTACGGCCAACGGTCGCGTCGTAGCTGCCCCCTCACGAACGCCATGATTTTGCATCGTCGACACTGCTTAAACTATCTACATAAAATCGAGCCCGTCTTCGAGCGCACGCGACTTTTTATTCGATCGCGACCGGTTATACGCTATTCGAAGTTCCGCACAACCTTCAAACGCGATATGACGCTACCGGCCCAACTGCCCGGCGTTGGACTACCGATGGATTATGACAGAAAGGATGCGTTCCCTCATGGATTGCTGTCATACTGGTACGCGATAGCTCATTCAAGGGTCCCCTCGGTCTCTGCTGCCGGAGATACAGACTAATGGATGAACGAATGCCATAGCCCGCAAATCATGACGACTCGAGAGGTTAATATGGTTCGGGCTATGAACATGACAACCGATAAACCGGATTGGACGACAAAGATCCATGATCCCGCAATCGTTGAGAAATGGAGGAGCGAGGTGAAATCGCAAGTAGATTTCACAGATAAAATGTTCGATTGGGTATGTGAGCGCTTACCTAGCCTGACGTGGCGTATCTGTTGCTGATAAATCGAACAACGACAGTGCTTGGAGGAGTTGAAAGACAGAGCCAAACAGCTCCAAAAGGAAGGCTTCGTAATCGCCGTAGGTGGCGACGTTTGCAAATCCGATACGCTCATATCGGAGGAAACTAGACTCAAAATCGTCGAGGCGATCAAAGTTCTCGAAGACGTTCCTGAGCACTTGAAGGATTGGCACCCCGGCTCCGATGACATGGTGCTCGACCTTGTCCACCCGTCCCTGTTCCCCCTGGTATACGGCAGATCTCGGATTCTGGAGGATAAGGTTATAACCGTCGAGAACTGCTTGGAGAACATCGGCACAGGCGTTTTATTGGAGCCGGTGAAAGGGTTTGTCAAAGTAGTGAAGGAAAAAGGCAATATCACGGTCCCACACGCCTGGAGTAAGACCTTCCAGTGGCTTCCAGCAGATATCTCGCTCCACGAAGAGGACGGTGAGAAGACCGTCAAGTAAGCTAATTGGCCCTATTTCGCGAAGACCCAAGCGTCAAGGCAACTACACAGAGGCTAATATTTCCCCAGATTCGATAGCTATATTAATAATCTCCACCCCCGCCATACTGACCTGTACCGCCTCGTCGAACACGTAATCGGGAAGTCGATCCCGATGTGGAGTCAAACCCTCCTCGGGGCATCCAACATGAACAACACCGAAGTCCGACTGCCATGGGAAATCGCCTATGACTTCGATGAGGAAGACGTCCCCGACGATATATACTCTGATGGCGACGATGAGGACGAACGATGGGACAAAGAACATGAGTGGAAGCAGACGATGAGGCAAGAGCACGTCGTTCAACCTGAAGCCCCGGACTACAAACCCTGGAAGGACCGTGTTAAAAACCGCAATGAAGAGGAATTGAAACTTGACCTGTGGAGCGAGTACAAGGACAAAGGCCTTCAGGTCATCGTCAAATTTGCTTCTATTCACCTGACGCCGGAGAAGCCGGTGTACAACGGTGGTACATGGCATTTCGAAGGACAGCTGGTATGTCACATAAGCTAGAAGTCCCGTTCTTGCTAGCCAAGACCGCTAACAGAGCCCTATTGACTAGAACGATCACATCGTCGCAACGTCTATCTACTACTTCTCGAACGACAACATCACACCGTCATCCCTCGAATTCCGCCATGAAGTTGATACCGAGGAGACTATAGAGTGGCCCTACCAGCAAAATGAGGATGAGTTCATGGGTCCCTTATTCAATATCGAAAACCAAGAGGCCGCAATTCAGAACATAGGCGAAATCCACACCAAACAGGGACGGTTGGTAACTTTCCCGAACACCCTGCAACACCAAGTTCAACCGTTTGAGCTTGAGGACAAGAACAAACCGGGCCATCGAAAGATCCTGGTCGTCTTCCTAGTCGATCCTCATATTCGGGTGATAAGCACCGCGAATGTACCGCCTCAGAGAAGGGATTGGTGGGAGGAACTGCTGAATGAAGATTCCGGGAAACGGATCAACCGGCTACCGCAGGAGCTGCGGGATATGATTGTCGATAATCTGGAGTTCCCGATCGATATGGAGAGCGCGAAGAAGGTGAGACTCGAGCTGATGGAAGAACGGAAGACGTTCGTCAAGAACCAGAACGAGGAGTTGGAGAAGAATATCTTCTTCCTGTGCGAGCATTGATCCATTGTATGATAGCCGCGAGCTTCTGTCGGAGAGTGGTTTCGGCCTGCGGAAGATTACGTTGTTTAAAATGCGATTCCCAAAATAGCTCATGACGTCGGTTGCTGATCTAACGCTAAACAAGCCGTCGGCTTTTGTTGCGCCGCATATTCCCAGTGTAAGAAGAACGCTTCTACCGCGTACCTAGACTGCGGCCTCCACTTGGCTCGTGCTCACGGGCTAGCTGAACCGTTATCTTCTGGCATGCCGGCAAGTTAGGAGTCGTTGCAGTAGATGAAAGCATACTCCCCAAATAGTAATTCCGACAGCGTAGACCAAGCCCCACGCAACTCGACCAGAAAACCCTTCTCGGGCTAAGAAATGTCTAGGCAAATGCTTATCTCCCAGCCCGCGACTCGGCCCGTAGCCTAGCTCACCCCGCAAACCGCGATTTGAGCCGGCAAATCCCATCGCGTTTTGCTTTGAATCCGGCAAAAGACCTACGCCCACGCCGAAAGATGATCAAGCTCAAAATATCCACCAGTTTCCCAACGATGCCGGCTTCCGGCGGTGTACAGGACCATATAAAACCTCCCCCTTCTCGCTCTAATGCGAGCCCTCCTACGGCGGGCCATTTCATTCTCATACAAGAATTCTGTACCTTTCCCCTTCCCGTAGAGTCGAGTCTCAACCTCAAGAATCCCTACAAACCGGCTACCATAGACACTTCGTCCGCTTTCAGACAATTACCAAATCCAGAATCCAACAAGACACAACACAATTCACCCACAATGCTCCTTCACAGCCTCCTCCTCGGGTTCGTCTACCCCCTCAAACCCCCACTGTATCTCCTAAACTAACGAAGACAAATAGCGTCCTCGCCACCCTTGCAACCGCCCAGAGCACTTGCACCCCCTACAGCGCCCCCGCCGGCGCCTGCCCAACAGCCTACGACAGCTGCTGCGCCTTCCTCTGCGAAGAAGCCCAAGTCCCCTTCGGCGTCTGCCAACCAACCGACGGCACCGGAGAATTCGCCACATGCACCGCATGTCCTAGCAGCTTGACGGTCACAACGACCACCACGACCGCGACTAGCTCCAGCACGACCAGCACGGATGGTGGCACTGTCACCGGCACTGAAACCAGGTCCACCAGTACCACGACCATGACTTCGACCACCACGACTTGTACAACTGGGAATGCGACTTATACCCCCCTTCCTATTCCGACTTACATCTCCGGTGCCGCAGCCGCGGGAGGTTATGTCGCCTTGAACGGAGTTGCCATAGCCGGAATGCTTTGCGCTGTGCTTGGGTTGTAAGCAAGTTCATAGCTAATTATCTACCCTTCTGCGAGTTATATATCTTTGTAATAATCCACATATCGGTGATATACACCTCGTTTTATCCATTATGCATGTATTTCCTTTAGCCCTGCGACAGCCCTTAATTCCAGATATACGTCATCCGTCTAAGCTTAATACATCGTCATCCTTATAATTTATAGAAAGAGTGCATTCCATTATCAGTGCTGTAATTACAAAAGATCCCCGGGCGCCACACCATAAATAGACAAGCCCCATCCGCATGTGTATGCATAACGCCATGTAATCCATGAGACCCATCTAACGAACGACCATAAAAGAATGACAAGCACTGAACATTAATCGACAAAGGAAAATCATAACCCTGCCTCGAGAAGAACGCCCTACTCACTATCTTCCCCGCCGCCAGACCTCAAGTCCGACCCCTCCAAAAACTTCCACTCACTAGAGCTCCTCCTTCCTTCTTCGTTTTCATCAAACGCATCATCATCAACCTCCTCTAAATCCTCAATCTCCCCACCTTTCCCAACAATCACCATCTCGTTTCCAATACCCCCATTAGTATCCCTAAAGAAAGGATGTCCTTTCAAAAGTGCCTTACTTTGACACAGATACCCCATAGGTGTATGCAAGAAATCCTGGCCCTTGCGTTTAATCGTCAACCACTCCTGCAAGAACGACAAGGGCTTGCCAGTGAAAGCTACAGCTTCAGCCATAATACTCTCCTCCAGCCCAGAAGCACCGCTCGTGAGGTCCAGATAATCTTTCAACTCTCCAGCGTGTTCGTAAGCAAAGTATAGCCTTCCAGCGACTATTCCGAGCTCTACTGCCAATTTCGACGGAGGCCTCCAGGCCTCCGGTAACGGTGGTATAGCCAGGAACTTGAGAGTGTCAAATTGTACCATCTTGCGAGTTATTGGCGCCGCGTAGGTAATAAGGTGAACCGGTGAGTCCCGAGATTTCTTATTGACATGCGGGATCAGGTATTCAGCCTCTTCCGGGGTAACAATAATCGCAATGTTGGTCGTGGTACTGATGAGAAGCCAATTGACTGGTCGCTAAACGGAAAAACAACAACATTAGCACATATAAGCCCCAACCCCCAAAAAGGACTTTACATACCTGAAAGTTATCATTAAACTTGCTCGAGATCGGATGCACCGTCTTCGAAAACTCTATCGAAGAGTATAACAACCCGGAGGTAGCATTATAATCAATCGCATACTTCTCACCGAGCGAGCACGTCCTCCTGATCGCGAAAAACGCCGGTTCATACCCTCCAGTGCCCACCAAAGCCCTTCCAGTATGCACAAAGGTAACGAGATCTTTATGCAACCCTCCAAACTTGTAGGGCGTATAGTGAACGGGTTTCTGAACCTCCCTGACGGATTCGATCTCAAACGCAACTTCACGTTCCTGCTCAACCTCTTGAAGCGCAGACCCGTGCACCGCTTCCCCAGTATCCTGAAACCCCTTCCTCCTAATCTTCAACTCGTCTACGAACTTCCCAATCTCCGGGGTTGGAAACTGTATCATAGCGCTAGCTTTATTGCCCTGCTTAGGCTCGTACATTTGCCTGAGCGTCTGTTGCTCCGGTTGGCGCAAGGTATCGAGGTAATCCTTCAACTGGGTAGGATCATCCAAGAAATCAGGATTATCAGAGACCGCCTGAATTCTTCGGCAGAAGTCCATACCCTGGGAAAAGTAAAGCGGTTGCAACTGCTCGATTCCAGAGCAGGTCTGTTGTAGTAGCCAGGTAACAACGTCCCTGGAATCAATGGGCTCGTAGAACATCTTCTGTTGCGTATCCACGATACTCTGATGAACCTCCGGTGGCGCAAAGAACATGATAGATTGCGTAGTCCCGAGCTGCCTCAACCTCATAGCCGCTGTACCAAACCCCCCAAGTTAGCCACCAGAACCGCCCCTACGATGAAACTTAGAATGGAAGCCAACGTACCCTGCACAGTATGATCCTTCGTCTGCCCTAGTCCCAAAGTCAGGGCCCCCTTCGCCATAGCCGGCATCTTCAAATCCGTGCCCCTCGTGTGCGACTCATCCAAATAAATCAAACAGCCCCCAGAATCCTCCGCATATGGCGTAGCAAGCAACGGAACATTGCTGTTGTTGCGATAGAGAACATACGGCTTATTCGATTTATCAAAGTAGATAGCCGCAGGTGCTACTGTATCAATCGCCATCCACACCTTGACTAGCTCTAGATTATCCATCTCCAATATCTGCGCCCCAGCGTCGATCAGGACCCTGATTCCTTCATCCTTCAGCTTCTTCAGAAGCTCAGTCTCAGACCACCGTCGACGATTCGTATCGGCTGCGAGGCAGTAAGTCCGATTCCTCCGTTGGAGCAAGTAAGTGAGAACCTCGGCATTAGTATGCGACAGCGTCGGAAGATCCTCCTGCGTAACCGTAAGTGGCAGCATGGTCTTGTTGTCATTCGTCCCGCTGAACCCAGTCGTCAAAGGCTTGCCATGCTTCCCACTGCTCCCATCCGAGAATAGAGGAATATCCCATCCAGAAGCCTGAAGCTTCGTCAAAAACTGCTTGGCGTGCCGTGGGAAGACGAAGTTATTGAGAAAATGATCAATGACGACAACGTTATACCGAACGTGTCCCCATATCTCCGTGAGCTGAACTTCATCGTCAACATTGATTGAATTCCACTCCTTGAGGGACCCAGGTAGCGATTCAGAGCTATGCGTCCACCTGTCGTATTCACTCGCCGGATCATCAGACTGCAAGACAAACCGGAGACTCTGCCCCAACTGATCCATATTCAACCCATGGTAGTAAAAAGAAAGACAAGTGAAAAGGATCGCAACATCCGGATGGCCCCACTCAGCTTGTTCCGACGGAACACCTTTCGCATGATAAGGTACCGCAACGGGGTCCCTGGTCGGATGAAGCCCGTACTGAACATTCCACCTCTTCTTCAAAGCAAGCAGAAGAATCCGATGCACGAAGAGCCCGCGAAGGAGATAAATGGTCTTTAACACCGCAGCCTTGTCCCTAAAAAGACTGCGGATCTCAGCCGGCAAATTCGTCGCAATCTTCGCTTCCGAGATGAAATCTTTAACAAGCTTTTGGACTTTCAGTGGTCGATCAGCCATCGGGAGAATCGTCGTCTTGCCGGTGCAGATATCGTTAACCAGCCGTTTGATCAATATCTCCTCTGCATCCCTCCTCAGAAAGTAAATGAACGGGTACCCTCCGGTAGCGCGACGAACAACCTCCAAGCTCCTCGGGTACTTGTCCCCCAAATCGCTTAGATAGCTCTCCACCAGCTGCAAAAGCGCCTCAGCTGTCTTCCACCGCTGCGGATGTCCATCAAACGCCTTCTGGGACCCGGAGGGATAAATCAACTGCGTCCTGACCGCAAGCGTAAAATCCGATTCATCGAGGACATCCCGAGAAAACTTGTTAAGCCAACCCTGGAGCCTCACCATCGGCTTTGCCTCCTCGATGCGTCCATCAGATAGCCTTTGCAACCCACTGAGCATGAAAGAAAGCGTGTGCTCTGGCAAACAAATCATGAGGCCTGAGGACTTGAGAATCTTCAAGTGGATATCATGAAACCCCTTGATAACCTCTGCCGACGTCGAAGTCTGTCGAGAGAAGGGAACGTGTCTGACCTCCCTCCCGACTAGTCCACCAAGACGAGCATGTATCATTTGCACCGTTTGAAGAAGCAGCGCACGGGGAACAACGACACGAAGCAATCTCTTTCCATCCGCCAGGACCGCCGCAGCCATGGGCATAATACACGATGTTTTCCCTATTACCCCATTAGCACCCACCTCCAACCCCACAGCTCAGAAAGGAATAAAGATATAACCCACCTTGCCCCATATTCATCTGCAACACCGAATTTCCTCCGCTCCCCGGCTGAATCGTCGCATGGGCAACCTCAACCTGATCCGGCCTGATCAGAATATTCCCATCAATCTCGAGCAGCAACCAATCCGGAAACTCCAGTGGCTCCCAATTCTGATGCCCCACATTCTGTTCCTCCTCCGTGCTCCTCTGATTATCATTCTTCAGCCTATAACTCTCCACCCTGATCAACTGCTGCACCTCCGTTATCAACAGTCCCATGTGAATCAAACTCTCCTGCATCCCTGATCCGAACGAAATCTTATTACAAGACCTGAGTGCCTCGAGTAATGAAACCACAGTAACGCAGGGCAACATATTCCCAACTTTCAACCAATGCGCCGGTCTCGAATCCCCCTCGATAACCTGCCTGATATTTGAAAAGCAGAAGTCGACCCGACGGAGGCACTCATCAATCTTAGACCCGATATTAAAGGGAAAGACTTTGGTGTTCCTCGCGATCGTAGCCCCGGATACCTGCTGGAAAGCCTTCAAACTCTGCTGCAAATCCTCGGCGTAGCGTTGTCGAACGATCGAATCGGTTCTGGAGATATCGCGAATAATTCCCTCCAGCTCATGAATTTCCCGGTTAAAAGGCGGTGGGTTGAGCGGTGTAACGAGTCCCCTTCGGCTCTGAGAACTTATCGTCAATCTCTTGGACTGCAAGAATTCCCCGAGCCCTTTAGGACCAGAGGCGGGCCCAGGCCGCTTCAAAAGCTCCGTCAGAGAAGACCTCGACTCGAACTTCTTCCCTTTGAATACACCACCATCAGGCAACGTCAACGGCCCGCACGGCTTCGGCACCGCAACTTCCATGTTAAACAGATCCAAAACCGACTGCACTTCGGCCGTATGTCTCGCCAGCTGCAGATTGAAAAACAATCTCGACCACTCCGGTTGAATAATCGGCAGCACTTGTGACATATCAATGAGTTCACTGTCAAAACTTAGGTTAATAGTCGGTTGCAAACACGGCCACTGTTGTAACAGATGGTTAATCAACCGATCACACTCCGCCTCAACAGAGGCATTGAACTCCGTCTCCTGAGCCTCCAGCTTCTTCCTCAACTTCGCGTTCAACGTGAACCCCGTCGCAGTCTGAAACTCAGACTTAGTATAAACCTTACAATAAGGCTTAATCAGCAACCGCAGATTCTCTCCTTTAATCCCGGGATTCCTCCTGAAATTCTCAAATGAAGCGCCCGTGGGCAGTTGACAGGTCTTCAACGCCGGATTCGTTGCGAAGGATATCAAAGTCCTGACGGCATCCATATCGACCGTTCCATTGTAAACCAGTGTGGCAAACAAAAACATCAACTTGTACTTATCCGTGTGATCGCTGGACTGACATAGGTGCACCAGTGACCCCCAGAAAAGCGGTAAGTCAATGCTAAGCTTGTCGCTCAACAGAACCTTATCCACCACGTTCCCAAACCCGCCTATATCCTTCCACTTCTCCAAAATCCCCGCCAGATCACCAGGTAGCGACAACTTTTGATCCCATCCATGTAGATGATGCGTAGTAACATAGACGTTCTGCCGGCCGATCTGACCGGGCACTGGCTGCCCCCTGGAAATGTACTCAAGGTCCATCGTAGCCTTTGGTGCATAACCCGAGCTATTCCTTTCGTACAACCCTCTCCGCTCTTTGCTCCTCTTATAGAGCTCACAGTGATCCCGTTCCAAAACCAGCGAACTAGTCTTCTCTCGGCTGAACGGCTTCAACTGCTCGGACTTGGCGATAATCTCTTTAACGACGAAGAAAAAATGCTCGTTCTGCGCGTAACTCCTCAGATGCGTGTCCCAGGTAACCTTCTGCATGACCTTCAACTCGACAGGGTAGTACTCCCGCATAGGCGTGAGATTAGCTATCGTCTCGAGCAGTGGGTAATGAGCGGGGTTCAACGGCGTCCAAGGTTGGCAATACCCGGACCTGAGGCAATGTAGCGACTCCTCAGTCCCCGTTCGTTGTGTCAATCGGTCCGGTAGAATAAACGAGGTATAAGCGTGAATGAGAGCCTTCGTATACAACAGTCTCGGTTCGGGAGGACAATCGACCCGTCCAAGGACGGTATTAATCTGGTATCGTCCATAAACCCCATTGTTGTTGATGTCAACCTCCACATGAGGTCCGTTCAGTCGACACCTCGGCTGCCCGAGCGGAACGATGATACTCCTCGCACGGCCGTTGGAAGAATCCCTAAGCACGATCTTACTTCTAAGACCGTACCAAGTCCCGGCATCCTGGTTGCTATCGATACAAGATTGAAGCGCTTCGCTTTCGAGGTATCCCGCAATGTTAACCTCCCACTTCAACTCCAACCTCCTCATCTCAACCGAAAGATTTCGTTTGGCAGGTTGAAATACCGTAAGATACCGATCCAGCTCAAACCGTGCGAAGATAGCCGCAACCCTTTTGAACAGTGGACTGGACCGATCCACCAGCTTCACTCCTCGTCGGAGAGCCTCGCTAGTCTCAAGATTAATAGTCCAATCGCTATCCTTCTTCTTCCAGCAACTCTTCCTGACAAACAACAATCTCCTCGGAAGATCCAGCCAGTGGAAACAATCATCCAGCAACGAAGCCGGTAAGTCCTCCCCTAAAGCCTCGCTTCTGAAGATAGACATAGGAACGTACTCAATAATCGTCGACTTGGGCTTCTGATCCCGCTGCGCAGGATCCCGATCTCTCCACTCAGCCCTAACAATCATATTGCCATTCCTAAACCCCAGATGCACACGGTGGGTCTCACTCTCCTGGGAAATCATATAAGTCATCCCCGCTAACCTCGAGGGCACCGTCAGAAGGTTCCGATTCCCGAATAGCGTTCTGAGAATAGGATTATTCCTATGTTCGGGAGGCAGTTGACCAAGCGGTTTCCCATCAAGCAATAGATGGCCCTCGAGCAGATGAAACAACACCACCTGCGCTTTCTTCGTTTTCGTAGCAGCGATACCCATCTGTACCCACCACTCATTCGGGGCTGGTAACATCTCAGGTTCAAGGTATCTCGCATCATCCTCTTGAGCCCAGGCAATCTCCAGAGCCGAGGAAAGTCCCATGGGGTAATTCGTAATCGCATGTTTTAGTAAAACCTTGATGCTATGGACAATCTTCAGGTCCCTTATCATCGCATTCTTCAAATTCTGCGGTAGCGAAGCCGGTTTGGTAACAAGGCTGTGCTGCAGCATAATCGAACACTCGATGAAGAATTTAAGCTGATTAGGATCCAGCGGTAACGAGGACGCGTGCTGACCGTGGATGAGGTAAGTAGACCTTCCGAGTAAAGCGGCCCAGAGCGCAAACTCCGAGAATCGTCGCGAGGAGTCCGTGGTCTCGGCGCCGTATATTTCGTCACGGAGATCGTGAAGCCAGGTTGATATGGTAAGCCTGATTCTGCGTAGGATCCCCATGGCCCTTGACAGTGATGCCGGACACTCAGAGTATAAAGCCCAGACATCGACGCTTCTGGAGAGCAGCATGACTAACATGTCCATGCAATGGACCTCACGCCAGTTCGAGGATATAATGTTCAGGCGATTTTCGATTTGGTCCAACAGTTGAGCCGCAAAGTGAGGTTCCCTAAAGATTCTGTGGACCATACGAAGTGGTTCGGATGGGAATGCTGGCCCAGCCTGGTGGGTAAGATATCGCACTAGCAAAGTGGTCGCCTCGGAACTGAAATTGAGATTCGATGAAGCTAGTTCAACTAAAATCGATGGGAACCTTCGGTTCCACCCACCGAGCAGGCCCTGGTAAGCCAAGAACTCGTGAACATTCATCCCAGATGGACAACGAGTTTGACTCGCGATCACATCGTAGGAAGAAGGGGGGTGTACGGGGTCGAGCTCGGTAATAAGCACAGCAAACGGTGAGTTTTCAGGGATTGGTAGCGGGAAGTGATGGTAGAAGGTAGTCGTGAGACTTAATCGTCCCGGCCAGAGTTTTCGGGCGGTGTCAAAGTATGCGAGGGCGAGGCCGTTGGGGAGACATACTTTTTCGAGAGTGGTGGGTAACGAAACCTCAGCAAGATGAGTTTGAAGAAAGGACTTCTTGCTTGAAGCCAACGTTACGGTGGGAACCGACTTATTACAGAAGGGAGAGAGCTCGGAGTAGTTCTGAATAAGCAATCGCGGTTCGCTTGGAGGTCTATGCCCTGGCAGGGCGAGGGTTGATATGATGCGCCAGGATATATCCCGATAGGCCGCGAATGCAGCGGGACAAGCTAACTCGAACAGCGTTGCCCGTAAGTGAGGTCCGTCGGTGGGGAGAGGATGTTCGTGAGCAGTGATCTTGATCCTCCTGGCTTTTCGCTCGAGAAAGCACTTCTTGCAATTTCTGTCGTCGTGGTATTGAACCGGTGGCATGTCATTTGAGAGGTAGTACTGGCAGGCCGAGACGAGTATCTGCTGCGTTAATATCTCGTACTCTTTAGTCTTCTCCTTCCACTCCGCTTCCTTTCGAAGCCGACGTGTTTCCGCTGTGGACTCAATGTGATCCTGGAGTTCCTGGAATGCGGCGCTGGCGGCAGGGGACTCGACGTATCGATCGGCAAAGCACCCCTTGCACGGGTCGGCGAAAATGGACATTCGACTGGTGGAACCCTGAACTCGGTGTCGGAGGTACTCTCCGATCTTTTGGAGGCGATCAAAGTCCCGCGCCCCACCGATGTGTAATGAATTCAAAATTTCAGTCGTGACGACAGGATGAAAGTCGGCTAGGAGGGAGAAATGCTGAACCGCGTAGCCATCGATAGCGATCCAGAGTTCCAGAACGTTGAGTATGAGACCTGAAAAGGCCTCGGGCATCCCCTGATATAGGCCGGTGACGCCGTCCAGGTATTTTCCGAGCTGCCTTGAGAGCCTGATGCACTTCTCCTCTGGGGTGTCGGCTGACTCGACATAGGCGGTGTTGACGTATCGAAGGTTGTCTTCGAGGGCGAAGTATTTGTAGTACTTGTCAGCGAACGCCGCAAAATCCTTCCTGCCGTCTTTGGGGACCTCAGGGCGTTTATTAGGTTTGTTGCCGGTGTGCGAGGAGCTGACGGCGATTCTGGGGTCATTGAGGACGCCTCTGAGGTAACGGCCGCTGTTAGGGAGGGCAAGCGTGGTGTCTGAATGGTCGGCGCGTTTGGGAAGTGGGTTGACGCGACGCTCAATCTTCTTGCAATATTGATCCCACACGTTCTGAATATGGGTATCAATCAAGTCAATGGTGCTGACGATCTTGGGATTGATCTTTTCGAAGAAATAGTCGTAAATGGGTCTTGAATGTTTCGAGGCCTGAAGTCTAGCGGCCTCCAGCTTTGCCATGCGGCGGCAGAGTTTGGCTTTGAGGAGGGTGGCCCTCTCCGGGTCGATTTGGGGGAAGATCTGGCGGAGGAAGGATTGCATGAGCAGGCACTTCAGGAATTTGTATTGTACGGTTCCGATCTCAGTTCCCGAGAGGAGTTGAAGATGCTTTTGGAGGGCAACCCGCATGATGAGCCAGATGGGGTTTCTTCTCCAGGGGTTGACACCGTCGTTCCAGCAGACGTCGTCACGGACGCGCTTGCGGAGGACTTGGGGGGTGATATCAGTCCCCGTAGCTTCAAGGATAGTCATCATCAAACCGGTGATGAGACTTGGGTCGACGGTATCGCGGCTCTCCCAGGCTCCCGAGGCGGCTTTGGCCGTGACCGCGGCGAACCTTTTGATGGATTCCTTGCTGGCTTGCTCGAGGAAACCGACGAGTTCTTCTTGAAATCCGGCAGCGCTGAAGGTGGAGTAGGGGACGGATACAGCAATGGCGGGGAAGTCCCATTGGAGTGCGGACTCGGCCTCGAGGGCCTTCTGGGAGGTGGGGGAGGTTTCGAAGGCCTCAAAGATGATGGCGTCGCCGGACATTCTGCACCCACATTCCCATTAGCACATAAGTAATCATATACTCTGGAGTAGATGGAAGGAGTAGAGCTATGGAATAGAATACACACCCACTCTCCCTCCTGACAAGAATAGCAGCATTCTGCTTCGTAACATTCAAAACAATCTGTTCCTTCCCCTCCAGTCGTCTCAACTGCTGAATAAGAACCTGCTTATTCAAAACCCCATCGATGCAGATCTGCTTGTAAGATAAAACCGACTGAAGAACAAGTGAAAACTGGCGGTAGTATCTGTCATAGGAAAGGTCTCGAAGGTCACGGATGGCGGTAGACAGAATATTAAGAAGGTCGGAGGCGATAGCGTTGACGTCGTGGTCTTCCTTACCGGGGAGCTGGGCGGGGAGGACGATGTGGTTGAAGGCGGCCTCGAAGGCGAGCGGCTGGGTCTGGGTCTGGGTCTGGTCTTGGTCTGCCATGTCGAGGTATCTGGTATGCTGATGGTGGGGTAGTTGTTTGAAGCTGTTCGATGAGTGTGGTTATGGAGGGTAGCTTTGTTACCTGTAGGCGCGAGCTTTGAAGCTTTGAAGCTTTGGTGATATCGGTGTAGCGGTGTAGAGGGTCTATTAGGGCTCAAATGGAAGAGTTAGCCTGTGTGAAATGGACAGAGAGCTTAGGGAGATGCAGGATACTTTCGGAGAGAGTATCTTTGATGGTTGTATGATCGGTCGATGGGGTGGTGAAGCTGGAGATGAAGTTGATGTTGAGGTCGAGGTTGGTGCCAAAGGTGGTTGGAGAGGAAGTAAATAGCTACTTAGCTAGGACAGTTAGAGCGTTGACTGCACACTGCACACCGCACAGTCACAACCACAACATCGAGTTATAATTGTCACTTCAGCAGAGAAAGGAACTGTTGGAATCGAATCAAGGCCGGACGGAAAGCGGGAGAAGCCAGCTGTGCCCGCATGCAGCATCGCGATCAATGTTGGAGTCTGCAGCCTCGCATTTCATGCCTGAAATGCGCGTGTGTGGCACAACGGCGAGAACAAGGCTGTGGACGATTCGCACCGACGAAACGATGCCTGAATGAATCCTCCACCCCGTCTGCGACTCCATCCTGCGGCTTCCATCCCATGATGCCGTCCCATCGACAGGCTTCACCGTCGATTCGATGAAATTGCCGACCGACTTCGCTGCTCCAACACAGACGGTTCGCGCGCCACATCGCCACGTGCGCTCGAATCCGGAAACGGCCGAAAGCGGCTAGAAGTTGCACCCCTGTCATGTTGCACAGGCTTCACGTCGATGGAGTCTATTGTCATGATGCATGATGGAGGTGTAGTCGACGATGTGGTGGTGGAGAAGAATGGATTCGATGCTTTTGCCAGTCTGGTTAAAAGGATACATCGACAAGAATTATCATTAATCCGCCCTCAAAGAACATTGAAAAGGAAAGAACCCAAAAGACCAATAGAATACACTCGAAGAAATGAACAAAACTACTACTAAAAATCCTATTAAAAGAGCCTCCATCAATCTGCTGTCCCCCCCTAAAAGAATCGAACCAGTCAGCGGCTATTTGTACCCTTCTAGATCTCTCTCCCCTCAATCAATTGCAAGACTGTCAAAGGGAACTAAGCATGGAACAAATTGGCAAACGAACTCCTAGAGAACGTCCTGTACTGCTCCGCCTTCGTAACCCCCAAGGACTGCTTCCTCGCCGTATCAATATCCGACCCGTGGTGGCTGCCGCATCTTTCATCCTGCACGTCCTCCTCCAAAATCCCCCACTTGACAGGCGACTGCCAGACAAATGTCTTCTCGTCCTCGTTCACCGGCTTCTGTGCCCAGGCATTGAAGTCCAGAACTTCATTCCACTTCGAGTTCTTGACGTAGAAGATCGTCTGGAGCTCCTTAACCATAGGCGCTAGATGCTCGGTGTTCAGCTGGCCCTTCCTCGACTGGTTGGCGAACTTGAGCAGGTCCAAATGGTGGAATATCAACTCTGAAATCTGCTCCTTCGAACCCGCACCGCTCGTACCCTCCTCCCTCAACGAGAAGAACAGCCTCTCCGTGACCGAGATGGTCTTGTTATAGTACCCAGCGCTGTTGTAGATCTGACACAGCAGCCTTCCGAACTGCTGAGTCTCCGGCTGGAGGATACCAAAGACGCGGGAGTAGTTGTAATAGATCCTCTCCAAAACCCTCAACGCCGACTCCTTCTTGCCCTGCTGCATGTAGACGTCCACCAACCTGCAACCGATCGTGGTGACCAATCTCGGACTCCAGATATCGTCGTGAGTGTTCCTGGAATCCCACAGTTGCTCGAGGATGGTGAGCATGAAATCCCACCTCTTCTCCGCACCGAGCAGGATGACGAGCTTGTCCAGATCAGCCAGGTCGACCGAAACCCACGAGACACCCATATCACCCGACAGAATCTCCTGGAGGATCAACTGCGTGAACTTGCCGATATCCGCCTTGAGAGCCGGGTTGGGGTCGGCCTTCACCTTCTCAGAGGTCATGTAGAACAGCAAGCGGAAGATATTGGCGTGCTTGTGCTCCTCGGTCATGATCTTGTGGGTCCAGACCGCGATGATGAACGCGGCCTCGATATCTCCCATTCCGATCGTGGCCTCAACTCGCTTCAAACCCACATCGACCAACGAAATCGACTGCGACGGGTGCAAATCGGCGAACAGAGCCAGACACTCCTGGTAAAACTCCTCCAACATGTCATCCGAGAACTGCAGCTGAACGCTCGCTTTGCCCGTGCTATCAGGTCCAAAGCTCTTGAATTCGCGAAGGAAGATTGTCCTGAGATCGTTCTCCACGAACTTGAATTCCGCATGCCTATTCTGCGCGAACAGGAAAGCTCTCAACCTGGCACCGGCAGCGAGGATAACATCCAACCCATCCCCGAACTTCGTAGCGCTCAACCAGGCCATATAGTGCTCCGACTCCTGGAGCACAAGCCCGATGACACTACCGTACAATTCCTCCTCGCTCTCGATCTTCCCACCCTTCCTCATCACGGTCTCAAAGGTGGCGAAGAAAACCTGGTACTTCCTCTCGGTCATCAGGCTGTGCGAGTTCCTGAACACGAGCTTCTTGAACCTAGCATCTTGGCTATCGAACGCCCGACGCTCTTCCTGTCCGAGACGGCAGTACTTCCTCAAGTCAACGATCAACTTGTTACCGAGCTCTTGATTGCCGACCACGAAGAAAAGCTTAGCAATGGACAAGGCGCTGTCGAAGAGGTACTTCTCGCGGGACTCCATCGACAGCGTGTCCATGATCGTAGTCTGCAACAGATCCAACGCAGTCTTGGTATCCTTCTTCTTGCTGTAGAACTGCACAAGCTTCTCCAACGCACCGAGAGTCGGCTTGTGAGTAGGACCGTAAGTACCCCTGAACTCCTCAAACAGGTTCTTGTACAGATCCTCAGCCTTACCAGCGGTGGATTGGTCGAGAAGGTAGAGCTTGGCCAGACTCTGCTGAATCTGCAGGATGACCTTGGTGTTATCCTCCTGGCCGGTAGTCCTCAACGCCACCTCCAGCAACTTCTCGTACTCGGTGATAGCGAGCTTAGCGTTGCTATTGTCCGCTTCGAGGAGAACCGCGTAGGCGAGCTGGGCCTTGAAGTAGAACGAGCTGGACTCCCCGACAGAGTGAGCGTAGAGATGCAAGAGAGTCTGAACGATGGAAAGGATCTGAGCAGCGGGAGCGTTCGACCGTTCAAGGTCAAACCTATGCTTGGTGTAGATCTTGAAGACGAGTTCCGCATCAGGGTTGAAGTCCAAATGCTTAGACGCCGCCAACTTAGCCCAGAAAGCGCTGACGAACTCCCTCGTCTCGGCTTCCTGTCCAGGCGCATTCTCATAGACAGCGAACAAAGTAGCGAGGATGTCGAAGGTGTGCTTGTTCAACGGACCCTGAAGGAGAGCGTACGAGATCTGCTGGTAGATATGAATCGAATCCGCGATCTTGCGATCCTTGTGGTAAATGCCCGCCAACGTCAACCCGATCTCAATGGTGCTTTCGTTGTTGATACCCGGGTTCTTGGACAGGATCTCAAAGTATTCCTTGGTCGCGTGCAACGCCTCCTCGTGTCTACCGACCTCCTGGCAGAAGGAAATGTAATCCTTAAAGGCTTTGATAACCTTCGGTCCGGTGTTAGGCATGATGGTATTCTGGAACGCCCTCCAGACGAGGTAGTACTGATGACAAGCCTTCGCTGCATCCTGCTTAGCACATCCGCGGGCATGGAGGTACGCGAGTTCGACACCCTTATCGTCCCACTGCTGTGGCAAGGTCAGGGTATCGGCGTTGTTACCGTGCTGGATCGCAGGCCAGTATCTATCCAAAGCCCTAGTACAAGACTCCTGGGACTTAGTCCAGTTGTTCTGTCCCTGGTAGAATTTGGTCAGCTGGAGGAAAGAGTCGAGACCGACGGCTGTAGCGCTAATAATTCCGCTGGGGTTCAGGATATCGACCAAGCCCTTAAGAACGCTTTCTTCTTCCTTTGGATCGCCGCGGCCGCTCTTGCGAAGCTTGGCGAGACCGCAACCGACGTTGTAGGCGTAGTCGCTAGTGCTCAGCTCAGGAGTCTGCTTGAAGTACGACCACAGAGACGAGAAGAGTTCCTCGGCCTCCTCGAGGAGATCAGAGGTATCCAACAACTCCGCGAGGGCGATGAGCTTGGTGATAAGCCCTGGAGTATGAGACCTCAACGGCTTGACATCGGGACGGTACATCTGCCAGAACTCCCTGAGCAAGAGAACACCGCTGTCCCTGCTACCGGTTCGAGTGTAATACTTGGCATACTCGATAATCAAGTGAGTGCGGCTCTCGTGAATAGCAAGAACCTCCTCGCCACTCTGCTCCGTAAGCGCAGAGGTAAGTGACTTGATAGCCTTGTCGAACGAGTCCCTAACCTCCACGGACTTCCCGCTGCTCTCGAACGCAAGTGCGAGCTTGACAACGGACTTAATGCGCTCGCTATGCCACTTTGTCAATTTAGACTCCGTGATCGTAAGCTGCCTCTTGCAGAGATCAAGGTACTCCGTCGAAGTAGGATCCTTCATAAGGACCGTACCCATGGTATCCAACATGGAAGAACTCCTCTCATCGGTCTCACCGAAACGCTTGCAGCACACGTCCCAGAGCCATCTGTAGTGCTTCATGGCGTCGCCATCCTTGTTCTTGCGAGTGAGGATGGAGCCGTAGCGTTTGACGATATCGATAATCTCCTCATTGAACTTTTCGAGGCCGCTCTCCTTGCTATAGCTGATCATCCATTCGTAGACCTCACTGTCGTACTCGGATTCTCCGTGCTTCTTGCTGATGGAGTAGAACTCAGATGCGATCTCCCATCCTTCCTTGCTGGAGCCGAACAGAGTTTGAGAAAGCTTGAAAGCCTTGTAGCAATCCTGGAGTGCGTTGAGAGTCTTCCCACTCGCAGCCCGGACTCTGGTAAGATTCAAGAAGGAGTGAATAGTGGCCGGAACATTGGTAAGAACCATCTGTCTGATACTGGAAGCCAACAGGAAGTCACTTTCCGAGACCTTATCGTAGCTCCAGATGTTATACTCGAGCTGAGGGAAGTTCGCCTCAGATGGGAAGACGGGCATCAACTGGCGGATCTGGCCGGATTTACCAGACTTGGCGATGGTGGATTGACGGAAGTGACCAAGCCATTTGCGGACAGCGTAGCTGAGGAGACTGTGCTCCTCGAGAGTGCTAGTGACGATATCCCTCGAGGGCGGCTTGAAGCCCTTTTCTAACTCATTGGGCATATTGGCCGTCTTGATATAGGCGAGCATGCTCAACACAACTTCGGTGTGGCATTTTGCGCGGTTGGGGAGGGACTTATCAGACTCGGCCTTCTTCCAGAAGTGCTCTTTGAGAGAGTGGTGAGAGAACTGGAGGAGATTCCTGTCGACGACGACGAGGGATCCGCAGGGCTGGATGATATCTCTCTCAACGTCCCACTTGAGCCTGGCGGCCCTGGTAGGCGTATTTCCAGAGCAGTTAACTTCCAACAACTCCTTCATGTTCTGGATGGAAAGAGGTTCCTCGGACACCAACATCCAGGAGATAACTCTCATGGTATCGGCGTTGGAGAAGTCGATATTGGTCAACAGGGTATCCAAAAGGCCAGCCGCGCCGGTGGTGCTGATGCTGCTGAGCGACTTGACGATCTCCTCGATGTTCTTGCCTCGCTTGACGTTCTGGATAAGCAGGTTGGCGACTGGGAAAGATCCATCGGCCTGCTTGGTGAGCAGTTCAATGATGGTATGACGGTCCTTCTGGCTGACATCTGAAGTGCCGAAGAAGCTCTCGAGAACTCTGGTAACGTGGATTTTGATATCGTATCTGGTGTTCTCCTCATCGATCTTGACGTCGGTAAAGCGACCGGTGAGCGGGGGGTTGAACGGCGCCGAAAGGAAGACGCAGTTGAGAGAGTTAGCACCGTTGAGGTCGATGATTTCTCGGATCCTATTGACGATTTCCTGAGCCTTCTCACGGCCACCGGCGACATGGTCCAATCCATCGATGACCAAGTTCAGCTGTCTAGTGTTCTTGGCCGCGACGGCGAAAACTTCCCACAAGGCTAACTCGAGCTCTTTCTCGCCCGCGTCGTCCTCATGCTGAGAGGCTGTGATGTGGATATCCGCCAACTTCTTGAACAAGGCGACGTCTCCGAGGCTCTTGTTGATCAGTTGAAGCAGGAGCGACTTGAGGAAGAATACCGGGGAGGTTCCGTTGGGGATGGTAGTATCTATAACCCATCTATATTAGCAGAATCCAACATATTCATGGTGAATTGGAACTTACCGAACGCGAAGCTCATGAGGATATCCTGCTTATGCAACCTAAGACGGTCGATAACCCAGTTCGCGAGCATACTCTTACCGCAACCGGTCTTACCGGTCACGCACAGAAGCTGATCTTCGCCATCCTTGAGGTCCGAAAGGGTTCTGTCGAACCAAGTGCACGTTCCCTCGGAGATAGTGGGCTTGGGAATCTCCACCACACCTTGTCGGAGCCAGGACTTCAAATCCTGCACGGGGACGGGTCCGGTGCCTGCAAATCGTTAGCCTAGATGGATTATGGCGATAAGGTGGGTCCAATGTTACCTTGGACAATAGGAGATTCTCGGAGCCTGGTAAGCCAAATCTCGTGCTCCAATGTTTCTTTGTTGGAGTAGAAGCTTCGCATGATAGAACTGATGACCTCCTCAGCCTCCGTGATCAAATTGCGGGTGACTAAAAGTACCAATTGGTCAGCGCTATGAATCTCCATACTATAGATGAGTCCAACAACTTACTGCGCCCGGTCTGGTAAAGAAGGGTGATTCGGATGACCAATTCGACGATGTTCCAGAAAATGGCCAGCTGAACGCGCTGGAGCTCAGGCGACGAGACATAGACATCTCGGTGCGCCTCAAAGGCTTCCAATGAAATGGAGATCTTGTAGAGTTCGTCGAAGAACCGTTGTAAGGCATCGGTGTTTCGAGATCCAATCTAGGCATACAGTCAGCGCGCCACCCGACAACCGATTATATTATATAAGATAAACTCACCAAAAGCAAAGACTTGCAGCAGCCCAGAAGACTCTCGGCGGACTGCTTGTGGCTGCTTCCCGGGAAGAACTGGGTGAGCTGCTGGGCAAAGATCTCCACGCGCTCGCCGAACTGCCCGACCCATCTCATGCTGTTATCCGACACACTGCCCTCGTCGGGCATGTCTCGAATACGCTGAGCATTGACGAACCGCTGGAAGCTTTCCAGACTGGTGCAGCCCTTCAGAATCTTGTCGGCATTGGGACCGAGCTCGTGACGACACCTCTTGAAGAGGCTGCGGATCTTCTCGGAATAATCGGATCCCTTGTAGTGAGCTGTAGACGACATGTGGGAGCTCGTGGTATGTGACGAGAACTTTGTGGAGGACGTCTCGGACATCATCATAGCCGTCTTGAAATTAGTCTCGGAGTAGTCCCTCGAGATGCTCTTCGTCTCCCAGACCGAAGAGCCGTTAGGAATCAAAGTAGGGGGTGAGGGCCGGGTGGGGTGCACCTGAACCTTATCATTGCGACTCTGATCCAAGTGCGAGAGGTCAACCGGGGCGCTCTGGTAGTACTCGGCCGCAGCGCCGACTGGGTGTACCGCGCCGCCGTTCTGAGCCTTGTGTTCGGAAACGTGGGCGGCACCGTTCTGAGTGTGAGAGTAAGAGGTGACATGGGCGGCGCCGTTTTCGACGTGAGAGTGGGAAGTGACCGATGCATGCGCACTGCCGTTCGACCCGGTGTCTTCGAGATCTCGAGCTATCTTCATTTCAATGGGTAGCCCCTGTTTTTCAATGGACACTTGTTCCGAAAGCTCGTCCTCGAATTCTCGTTTAAGAGACGCCGCATCGACATCCTGGGATAAGGAGGCTTCGTCGAATTTGGTAGGTGAGAGATCATGTGTATCGGCAGGCACATCCGGAATACGTTCGGAAGCGACTGAGGTTGAGGCGCCGGCCTTCAGGCCACTGGAGCTGCCTCCTTGCTTATCTGTGAGGGCCGCCATGAGTTCGTCAGTATGCTATCCTAACCCCAGTTGAAGGTATTCTTGCCAATTCGAAGGCCATGAAGTTGTAATTTTCGGTGGGATCTTACTCTTTTTATCGACCGCCATTTTTGAATACTTGAACAAATCAAATGCACGCCTGGACATTCATCAGAAGAAGCTCAGAGGGAGTTAGAGAAGGGTGATTGGGCTTAAATACATAGTTCAGAAGACCAAGTTAACATGAGGCACTCGGTGACGATTAAATGGACAGTGCTGGCTCCGCGCCGGTCTAGGTATCCGACATCGTTCATATCTAGCCCGTTCACACCCCCCGCTAGCACGGTCTCAGTGGGGAATGCAATCGGCCATGGAATCGAGTCAGCCGCTTTTCACAATCTCGCCGCAGATACTCGGGAATATTCGACTTGGGAATGCACGCCAGAAGCTAGCGGGCCACCGAAGCCCCACAGTCTCTGGGCAGGCGGTCCAATGCAAACGGTCAAGCGGGATTTCGTACCCCGCCACTGCATTCGCATCCGAGAGAAAAATTCGCCATCCTGAATATTCGTAGCGTCCGCATTGGCTCGAGTGGCTCAAATCCCTCCGATGGACACGAAAATTTGCCAGCGAAGCCCAATCCGAAGCACGAATCACTGCATTTGGGACGGCATACTTGCATGCAACAGCGGCAGTGTCGAATGAACAGGCAGTGGTTTTAACCCCGACTTCGACGGCTGACAGAAAGTCGCGTTCTCCTGCGTTCTTCGGTTAGCAGTCGTCTACAAACGTTGCATGCCTCCAGGCCTCTGATGTCACCGCCATCTGCGGTTGGCCAGTCCCGGCCACCTTTTTCCTTCGAAGAGCACTTACCTCGCACTAGTCCTGCAGAAGATGCCGCCAAATTGCGGGGGATTTCACGGTTGGGCCTGGGATTTTAGCCTTGCATCCCTCCAAGCCCGGCCCAAATATGTGACAGCTGCCAAACGAACCACCAAAAGTCCTGCGGCGGACACCCAACACGCACGACAATTCACAGTCCAATGCGCGCACTCGCACCTTGGCCGGCCCCACCGCCAAGCGAGGCTGACCCTGTCTATTCCGTAAACAGGAGGGACACAGATTGGGATCATCTCGCTGCCTCAGTGCCATTATACGGTGGTTGGTTAGGCCGACCCAACCGAACGGTTGTTTTTCCGCCTAAAGAATGCCGCTGCATGGAATAATCAATATTGGCAAAAGTATAATTTTCTCGACGCAAGCTGAATATCGGACGCTAAAAATCACGAATGTGGGTAATCCAAAGACGTAAATAGAAGCTTTCCCTAGCATTTTGTTTCAGACCCCACCGTGGAAAGATAAGTTCGCGCCATGGCCATGCCTTGAGACCTATAGGTATCAGGCCATCCGCCCATGGGGCCCGATCCATGCAATTTCGGCTCCGGTATGCATGCCTGCAGAGCTGAACTGAGGCTTGCGTCTGTTTCATGCTCGAGATCGAGTCAATTTCTGATATAACAATGATCCGAGAGATTACGTCGCGTCGTGCGAGGATCCAAGCAAGTAAGACACTATCACGAACTCGAGCAATGCAATGGTGCATGACCATATTAATATTACCATGTACTATTATGTATATATCGTGAAATATCACGATTAATCCTCGTGGGTATATTATATATTATTTTATAAATTTAAGGACCGAATATAATAGCATAAAGAGGATAATGCAGACGGCCTGGAACTCCTCTCCGGCCTCAGCGGTACTGATTACCTTCCAGGCCAGGAGCTCGCAATGGATCTTGTTTGGTCTGTATAATTGGGTCTTAGGACGCTCGGCAGGGTTCATGATAACCTCAATGACAATCTCATGGCCCACTACAGATTCACTGGGCCGAACTTCCCCTTCTGGCGCCCGCCGGAGCCCGTATACCAAGGATGAGCTGTGCACATGTGGCTGTGACCGTCGCGAACCTGAGCTGAGGCCGAACCAGATCTAGGAGAATATTGAAATTCCAGAACTTATGCAGGGAATCCTCTGATGTGCATATATGCCAGTCATCACTTCGGAACGGACTGCCCAATACTCACTAGACCTTGACGCAAATATTAAAGTCTTGAGATTATATACCCATATTAACCTAATATATACAAACGTCCTTAGGAAGAGCTGACGGGAGCGGTGGAGACTCGGATATATATCCCGACGACGGTTCGAAGCGGTCACGTTTTCGATCAGATATCGCTTATCTAATCAACGGCAAGTCCCAGAGGTCTGCGATCTGTGCCCGCGATGTCCAAAAGTGCAGGCTACAACAGTAGCCTATCAGCTGAAAATTCGGCAGGACGTGGCACTAGTGCTGCCCACGGAAAGCCTCGCAACGATCGACGCTGTGGGCGCAATTGCGCAATGTGATCGATAATCAAGTTCAGGACGCGGAACTTGCCTGGAAATGCTTAGGTATCGATAATCTATGCTAGGAAGCTCAGCTGTGCTGCTTTATCCATGGGCATCCGGCAGAGAACCATGGTTATTCCCATAATATAACAAGATCTCGCAACCGAAATTTTGGAACTGCCTGATTTTGGCATTAGTGCCCCGATAGTCGGTCTTCGTTTGAAAGAAAACGGCCCTCCGAACCAAACCCGGCTTAAATCCGTGTCTTGGGATACGAAGCCGGCCTTTCGAAATACAACAGATTCAACAAATTTAGATCCTGATGCACCGTGGTGACGCAATCGAGCAAAGGTCCAACGGTCCGCCGCTTTGGATATAACAGCGGCTAATTGAACCCTTTATACCCGACTACTCTTTGCTACCTTATTTCGTAACAGAAACCCTGAGCAAGACGCTTTCGAGAAGGGCACGTCAAGTGAGTCTGGTTTGTACTGGAGGTCGTCCCCGGCCCCAATGACTGGAGCATCCTTGCGACGCATCACCCAACCCGAACCTCTCGATCCCTATCACCAATTCCTCCCACGATTCCTTTTCTACCCAATACGCTCCTTCCCTGGTCTCGAAGCGTTCTCCCTGGACCGCACTCACACACTTTGAACCTAAGAGATACTTACAACTCGCATCCTCCTGCCAGTTCCCCTCGATGTCGACAAGGACGAAGCACGCCGCACACGTCTCTCCGCGGTATGTTACGAAATCAATCTGGCACGATTCGAGTTTCATCGTACGTTTTATAGATTCCAAAAACTCGATTATCTCAAATTTTTTCAAGCTGTCGTTGCAAGGTCCTTGACATACCAGCTCCCTCAAAGAATCCGCGTTCGTTCGCACAAAGTCCAGCAGAGAATTTAAGTCGACACGGGCAGATATGACCTCAAGCCTCCGTATATTTGGCAAGCGGATGGTTGGAAGGACAATATAGTATAAGTCGTCGTAATCTAGCCGGCGTCTAACAACGAGCTCTTGGACATTCCGTACCGTAGCCGAGAATAGAGGTGAGACCCTTTCAGTTTTGTTCAATGTTACCCCAAAACACCAAATTTCTAGACGTTTGAGATTTTCGAATGCGTGTAGATAACGACCGAGGTAGAACTGTTCGTAGCGTGCAAGTTTTCGCAAAGAAGGTGGAAGAGATACCGTTCCAGTGTCGTAAGCACCGAACCGGGATAGCGAGACCGCGGTGTCGTAGGCCGACTTAAACCCCATCCGGTTCGCTCTGACTTCAGTTATACGGCATCCAGCCAGCGCCATGCAAAACAAAACAGTGGAATACGCGATATCGAATCCAACCGGGTTCTTTTGTAATCTGAGCCACTCCAGCCACGGCAATTCTTCTATATCCGGGTTTTGTGAGACAAAGTATTTCAGAGAGTGGTTATAGCCTTCGAAGAGGAGCGAAAGTTGTTGTTTGTCTTGAGGACTTGAATGGTCTTCGGCGAATTCGATAGTTTGGAGATTCGGTAAGACCTTGAGGACCTCTATCAAGGCTTTGAAAAGCGCTTGTTGGTCGAATTTGGGGTTGGGTTGGATTGCGGATGTTAAGACCGAATAGAACGGCAGGAAATGCTCAGGAAGAATCTTTTGTTCTACAAGGGGTTCTTCCGATCCAGGATGGGAGTTCGGGGCCTTCACGGGGTCTATGGATCCTACGCCGCGCTTGAATAGGCTACGTACTTTGTGGTTCCTTTGTTGGTAGTTGCGGTAAAATTCCAGTATTCTGACCTGAATAGACCGGCTGTAAGTAGGAACCCAGTCGTTGAACACGTACTCAGGTATAATTCTTATGTAGGGACTAGACATGTTAAACACTAAATGCTTGATGCGTGCTAATCTCTCTGGACGGGCCGATTTGAGTCGCTTGAGCTTGCGCGTTTCGATGTCAGTAAATCTGACCAGTCGCCGGGATCGGATTTTATCGAGCCGAGACCGTGGGAGCTTGGAATATAAGGCTGCGGAAACTAGCTGAAGGGTTACAAAATCTTGATCTGAAAGGTTATCACATATTCCATAGACTATATCGGAAGGAATGGTGGAGAGGGTGGTAGCTGTCGGTGACATATCGGAAGTACTGGCGTCGTTTGAATCCAGTGGACTCGTGCAACATTGTGCGGCGAAAAGTTGCTGGTTGGAACAAACTGAATCTTGTTATATATACTGTACGAGTTGGAAGGCGAAGGATATACCTTATATCGGTCTTATGTACTGGCAGAGACCTCTTATAAGCCTGTGTGACCCGCGCTCGAGCCCCGTCCGCTACGAGACGGACGGTTGGGATGGCGATATGTATATGTTCTGGCGTGCAGGATGTGCCTAACAGTTAGCCTCACGGGTATACTGTTTTCCCCACAAGCATTTAAAGATTCCGAAGCAGAACGGCACTCGTAATCCACTTATTCGTCATTATGGCTTAAGTAAGGATGCATTTGCCGAGCAATGAGTTTCCAAATCGAGATAAAGCATTTACAACCCGCCACAATATCAAAGCTGCATGCGCCACATTGTAACAACAGGATATTAACATTGGCATGTGGATTTCTATTACCGATTTACCAATGGTCGGTGCTTACGCCGGGGTAGGTCAATAGAACTCCTGAATCTAGCTTTGATTAATCCATTAATTGGTCAGTTACATGACTCCCACAAATGTCTTGCGGGTGTTCATGACGCAACGCGGAAACATGAGCTCTTCGAAAATTGATTTTTGATAGATAAATCCCATTTATCCACTTCGAACGCTAGCTATAGAACGAGTAGGCACTGCCAGACAGACGATCGAAGGAGTACTTCTGGAAACAACGTCTTCCGCTCTGGAAGGTTATCCAACACTGTGTTTAGACAACATACTTAAGAGGTATATACATGTATACGTGATATACAATTTCATAGATCAGAAAGGAAGTTCTGTTTGCGCGCCACGGTCCAACAACGATACAACTGGAAGTTGGTTTTTACGTAAAAGAAAGCCGTCGACCCATCGACACCGACGGAACCCGAACCACCCGCATTTTATACAGTCACGATCTGGCAGATCCTCCACGATCGATCCCCCTTCACGGGCATTGAGCCCATTGCAAGCCTAGAACGTAAGTGAATTTACCGTCTTCGGAATCTGTGGTCATCAGTCCGCTGCTTCCGCTGATCGAGGACTTGAGGTTGATCTGGGAGTTAATATTCAGGGCACCGGCCTCACCGCAGGGGGACCAAACAGTGGAAGTGCTGGTGATTTCGTCATGGATCAAGTAGTCTTCGTCCTTCGGGCCGACCAAAGTGGAGGCTTTGCTAACCTGTGTGGTATTTTTCGGTGTCAACGCATAATCTGTCTCGGGGATTCAACACATTCTACGGAAGAACTAACCTGCTGGGAGTACCCCGAGAAATAGTAGGTGGCGCTCTGAGTGGCAGTGACTCCGTTTTCGAGATAAGCTGGAAATTGTAAGTATTGGTCACTGGAGCTTATGGAATGAAATCGCGGGGCGGATGAAACTCACCATAACCTCTGTAGTCCATGGTAAAGATGGAATACTGGAATCCCTGTGGATAGTGGATGTCAATGTTCAATTGACAGTTCTTGCGGTTCTCGGTGATCGATACGCCTTGCCCGATAGCAGCAACGTATTTGTCGAAGATCAAAGTAAAAGTTTTTCGGTCGGCAGAAATGTAAATTCCTGTGGTAAGAAAAATTAGCCGCGTCTGTACATGTGCTGGGTACTATCTGGGGCCGATGTGGAACCTACCGACTGATCCCTGGGGGCATCCAGTGCCACCGTATGTGATACCATTGACATAGATCTGGGAAAGATCGATGCCTGGTGGGATAGTGTATGTAGGTTTGGCCGAAGTCGTGGATGTGGTCGTGGTCGTGGTCGTGGTCGTGGTCGTGGTCGACGGGGTAGTCGTGATCACTGGGGTAGTCGTAGCCTTAGTCGTGGTAGGAGTCGTCGTAACCACCTTACTGGTAGTGGTACTGGGAGTAGTGGTCTTAGCTGTGGTGGACGGGGTGGTGGTCACAACCTTGCTAGTGGTGGTGGTAACGGCCTTCGTGGTGGTGGTCACCGCCTTTGTCGTCGTTTTCTTTGTAGTTGTCACCACCCACGGCCATTGAGGTAAGGCGAGGGCACTTGAGGCGCAGAAGAGAATGCAAATAGAAGAAATCTTCATTTTCAATGTGTGGGTTGAAATGAACAAAAGTTGCGGGTATATATAGTATGCGATGGAGATACTGAATTGATCTTAAGACAATTCTGGATACTCAGCGACAATGGATCACAGGTTCTGCAGGCTTTACTATCAGACGAAGCGGAATCACAATGCCTTTAAATAGTCTCCCATCGACGACACCGCTGGGTACGAGACTAGACTCCGCCCCAATCAATCAATCAATCACCACAATTGCGCAAAGTCGCATTCGTCGGAGGAAGATGATGTCTTATCGTGGGATATCCACCCGGAAAGACTCCTCTCCATCCCTAGTTTATCGCGCATTCCGACAAGCTGCAATTTTTGGATCCCGCTCTCCTCTCCCGCAATAGATCACCAGACGGTGATGCTTTTCGTAAACCGATCCTCGTGAAGCAGTCTGCACCGGGAGAATTCTCTGATTGTCCTCCGCCATCTACATATCGAGATATCGTGACATTTCGGTCCGTCGGACCTAATACCAGTCCGATGTAGTATCGTATATATAGCCCTAAGGCGGGATTAAACCAGCCGTATCGATATAGATCACTTATCCAAACGACTATCTTCCGTCGATACCATACTGATAGAACGCCACAAATTGCTCAATGGGTACGGGAGACTACTCGCGACCCAATAATATTGTTTATTCACGGGCGCGTACGGGAGGGACGATGAGTTAGCCTTGAAGCGACTTGGTTCAGTCTTCGGATATCCATCGAGAGATTTAAGCCGTGGCGGAGAAATGCGATCAAATTTTGTATTGCGCCATAATAGGGTTTCCCTTGGGGGTCTCTTTGGATCCAGAGAACCCTGTTGTTAAATAATAGGTTATAAAAGTATATCTGGACGCTTGTGCAACAAGGACATGGCTCTAAAAAGTGGGGATTGATAACTTTATTGTCGACGCATGTATATACCCGAAGCACAATCAGCCTGCTTTACTAATGTCGGAAGGATGTGAGCCGGGGATATACACGGAGAAATGGAAATCCCTCGCGTATAAAATATTTTCGATTTAGCCCCTTGCCGAGCTCGCCTAGAACGGTTTGCACGGATGTCCCTGTCCCAGGGATCTGGGTATCCGGCCCCGGAAAATTAAAGTTGGGGATTATAGCCGATGACAGGTGTCAGTCTCCATGCATTATTTGGGATTCTGCGTCGAAATGCCCCGCAGGTATTGGCGGAAGGGGAGAGAGTACGGAACGATCGCGGAAACCGCTCTAGGCGAGTTTTTCATATAGCATAGAATAGAAAGATTAACTCTCGGTGCTTCGGACCGGTGGCGACGAACATGTACGCCAATTGACTAGCGCCGTTTATCATGTCTGATTAGGTTGGGATATATCTATGATTTGTTCACAGGATACGAGGGCATGGGTGTCGATTCCATTGCAAATACGACTTGCAGTTCATCTAGCCACTTGGCTAGCTAGACGGCTACGGACAATTGATGTAGCGGATACGGGAAGCCTGGAAGGCAACTAGTGTACTTCATGTTGGCGGTGAGCAATATTGTGATATGAGACTATACTGGAACATCGAGCATAGCTATTTTAAGAATGAAATTAAGTAATTACATCTCCAGATACAATACAAGCGTATACAACGTCAGAACCTTCAAAAGAAACGTATAACTATCTAAACTGAACACTTTCGACTTTTGAGACTCCAAATCAACATTTCTTCCAACCCAATTCATAAATCCGAGATAGCTTTCCTGCCTCTCCATACTCAATGATTTCTCCGACGCCAGTTCCGGTGATGCTAAGCTCTGATTTAATGTTTAGTGCAACATCGGAGCTGCATGGCGACCATGTTGGTCCACCGATGATATTCGCCGCCTGGATATTATAGACGTATTTCGCCGGTCCATAAAGTGGAAGCGAGAACGAAGTCTGGTTTTCGCTGCCAGAAAAGTAGAGCGTCGAGGTGTGGGTAGCTTTGGTATTGGCCCCAAGGCAGGCGGTACCCGTGAAATTTGTGGCGACGACGGCGTATTGCCATCCCACAGGCGCCTTGAGAGCTAGGTTGAGCTGACAAAACTTGCGGCTATCGGTAAGCTTGCCAGTTCCTAGCTCTGCAGAGAAGGACTTGAATTTGGCGGTGAATGATTTCCCGTCCGGGGCTAGTTGGATGCTAGCAGATCCTTGAGGGCACCCGGTCCCTCCGTAGACGATGTCGCTGATCGCGATATCTTTGGGAGGAGAGATATCCCTATCCTCGACGACGGGAAGAGCCTGGGACAAGGCTATGAGGAGAGTGCAGAGGACAAAGAGAGAATGAACCATGGATGGCATTCTGAAAAAGTTATTTGAGGGCATCTTGCCTGGGAATGATGAATGTATAGATCCGTTGTATAAACGAAGGATAGAGTTTAATGATCAAGGTTTCTGGTCCTTGGTTTGACTGGGAAGAGTGTCCTGGTCAAGCAAGTAGAGAGCTCCAGGTCCCTTTTTATAGAACAACATGTTGTGACTAAAATTATTTCGTCAAATCGCTCGATGAGAACGTCGGCATTGATGCTGCGGAATGTCTTTCCGAAAAGACTGTCTCTAAGTTTCAAACGTCGAAGTCGTCAGTCGTGAAGATGGATATTATCTCATCTGTTTCGCTCGACGGATAATCGGAAATGAAGCTCGCTATGTCCCTGTGGCGTTCTCAACGGCTACAATCAAAAGTCTTTTACCGGCAGCGAGATGTCTTCACTAATCGCAATCCGGTGGCGTTCGAATCCTTGAATAAAATTTTTGTCGCTATACGTTTGTATGATAATCAGGGTCCTCACGGTCCAGGCCAAGACCAGGCGTTCGGATAGGATGCCCCTGCTTCAACGGTGACAGCAGAAAAGGGTCCCCTGCATTGGTCAAGTTCCTGGACCTGGATAAATACATCCCCGCTTTTAACTCACTGTTTGGATCTTTCCAATCGCGGGATGTTTCTATGAGGGTTTTCGTAACGTCGTTTGGGCGATTCTGTGAAAGTGTCGCAAGTGGGAGCTTCACCACCTTCGAATTCTGCTCTGGCGGCTACGACAACTCATTGTCCCGAAATACGCCAGACGGATACGTATACCCGTCTCGTCACACGTATACCATCTCAATCATCGCCGGTTATTTTGACACGAGATAAACCAAGCACTTCAACGGCAGGGCCAGAAGATCCAGTCTTTATCGGACGTACCTGAGAGCTATGATTGGTGAATTGCTTGAGTGGATACCGGGTGATAGGGATGCCGCATGCTGGGAATTGCTTCATATGCATGCCAATTGCAACTGGCAACACTAATCATCAGTTCTTCGAGATTTGATTCTTGGATTTAAAGTATACTAGTACCATCGGAGTTGGGCTTCAGCGACCCGAAGTTTTCTTCAAATCACTAGATGGCGTGCTGCGGGGGATATCGATCACTTATCTTTATATAATCGCGTCGTGTGCGCAAGTAGGAGACTCGTTCCGTGTCTAAGTGCCGCGGGTAGGTCGGCCGTAGTTAGTGAATACTTTCGAATCAGCCAGGACTCAATTTCGGGATATACATATATCTTTATTGCAGCCTTTCGAATCTCGGAAGCGGGGCGGTCGGCTTAAATATCGTCTGAAGCTAGTTCAGAGTAGTTGTACAATTGAGCAGGACTTCCTGAACGCATCCGTAGTTCGGGCACATGCACATCCGCAATCGGACGGATATCAATATTGCGCTCTGGAATTTTCGCTATGACGGATGGGACGATCCGGAACTGGCCGAGTTGGTCTTGACTCGTACGCAAGCTAGTATCGGTTTGTGTTAGCCTAGCGTTTCGGGACCTGGCGAGGGGGGCCTGGGGGGCCTGGGACGCAACTACTCACGAGTACCTGGAGCTCGTAGATGCTCATATAGATCTGTAACGTCTACCCACGCCCCGACAACCAATGTAGATTTATTTGGGAGTCCAAACATCTCTTTAATCATCTGTAGCTTCTATGAAGTTATATTACTGCCAGCTAAGTTTCAGCACTTGTACCAGTTCTGATAGCGGACAAGGCGCTGACCCAATCAACGTCTAGTAAATCTCACGGACACAATAATAATGTGTGCACGCATATATGCATACGTGAGTTCGGAGATGTCGAATCTCCCATCTTATTCAATGATACTACTACGGTTTATTGACATGGGGGGTAGCGATCCGCACCTCACCTACACCAAACCCCTATATCTAGTAGGACGACCCCCAGAGACCCAAGACGGCTGGCAGCTTTCGGTCTTCCTTGGAACTACTCGGTCTGTTCTGTTCTAGTAGATCACGTCGGCCCACAGCCGGCCCGCCGGGATGATCCAATGCTCAGCAAACGGGATGTCGGGCGCGATGTGGAGGGGAAATCGACGTCAGAATCAAGTACAGTGGGGAGAGATGAGGACTTAACTCGCCGTCTGGCAGATTTGAGGGACAGGAAAGACCATGGATCCGACCCGGGATACCCAAATCAATCTAGACCCGAAAAGTACTCCGGATACCTCGAGTGCATATTCTGGTCAGCCAGCTAGTCTAAACGTTGTTTTGGAACCGGGCTGCACACAAATTTCCATTCGATTGAAACTTTGCATGCAGTGGCCAGTACCTTGCCCCTAGCTCTGATATTTAGAGAGCGGCGAGGACAATACTTGGGTTGGTGTATTTGGGAGCTGGATACCGCACAAACTGGTCATAAACTAGCCCCCGGAGTCTTGAATTGTGGGACCAACTTGAACGTGGATGGGAAATAGCCTTTCTGTCTCAGGTGTGATGCCAAAGCCGGAAATATGCTGAACTGGACGAGAATTGGACCTGTTGGTTATACCAGGAGCGAGCGGACTTATGTGTATTAGTATAGCAGTTGCATGATTCTAGACTTAAATCAATAGGTCCGGCCTCATTTTAGTGCCACTTCTAACTCAAATTTCGTCCGGAGGAGAAGGCGCCAGAGATAATCTTGGATGCGCAAATCCTGCGGAGGACGCGAAGGGGCCGTGCACGTGATAGTCTCGCGCAACTGGTTCAATGCTGGCTGGGAAACTTTCCAACACCCAAATGTGTTGTTTTGAGTCTCTTAATTCCTACGAGACCTCCAAATCCTCTTTGCTTCACATTCACCCCACCACCACCACCACCACCACTACCATTATCATCGTCACACCGCCGCCACTAGCATCGCTATTATCCCCGCTTTGCATAGAGATGTAGAGCTTCAGAAGCTCGCTTCTCATTCGCTGCAGCGCTGTTTGGGCCAGGCATACCGCTGATACGGATGAATCTCTCGATTTCAGACAAAGACCGAGCTAGCTAACCTGCATTGATTTCCTTTGCACTGTTTCATCAAAAGACATCACCAGCTAATCCGAACTACTATTTATTAGACCAAACTCGTATCCCAGCGTCTGAATAAGGTGCTGGAGAGGGTTTGAGCTGCTGGAAGCGGTCTCGCGATCGTTGCCATGCTTACTTTGGTCAAACCGGGTATTGGTTTCATCGCCAATGTCAGGTTAATACTTTCAATCACCCAACCCAGTTTGGAGCATGGTCCCGCTAAAGCGGGAACTTGCTCACTGGCGAACTTGGCTGCTATCCGACGTCGTTCTCCTTTCGATACGACTACCTCCGTCAGGAGAGGCAAAACTTTCACTCCATCATCACGTGTCATGGATTCGACTGAGTTCATACACGTACACGGGCAGGTTTCGCCCGTGTGTAACAAACTTTGAAAGCGGATAGCCCGTAGGGCTTTGTTAAGTTTTCCTTTGTTTCTTCTCGGTAAGTTGTCCCCAACATCAATTTGCTACATAGACATAGGCTGACAAGCCATCGGGGCTTTCATGGTACTATATAGATCAAATCTTTACCGCCCTGTTGGGCGAGGCTGTCTTGTATTCAAGTAGTGAGTTGTCCCCAACCTGAATCCGCTATATAGGCTGACATACCGTTGGACCTTTCCCTTGTTACATAGATTACACTTTTGCCGCCCCTGGGGGCGAGGTTGGACTGTATTCAGGTGAAACCTTCATAAACTTGTATCTTCAACACAACTTGAACTCAGTGAGTTAGCCCCGATCCACCCAATTCCTTCAACTCCCAACTAGAAAGCTCGGTCTTTGTCTCGTCTTGGATTCACATATCGAATCCTCGCCTCAGACTCAGGTTGGTCAAGTCCTAGGTATGTCTCTTTCCCGGTGATAGTCCACTGCCTCCGATCTGTATATCAGCCGTCATTTGGTTCTGCAAGCAAACCTATTTCAAAAGCTATGAAGTCATAACTACGAGCTTACATGACCTGTGCGAAGTTCAGTTACGGTGAGTTACCCTCCTCATGTATGGGTTACAAAGTGCCAGATTTTTACGAGACTGAGAATAAATGACATAGACTTGGGTACAAACGACGGTATAGAGACATGTACACTACTGCTGAACACCGATAGAAACAATCTTATCGCCAAATCTGAGAGATCTCTTCCTCGAATAGACTGCACCCCCAGATTGCCTTTACGGCGCTCTCTGACAACATATTGGATGTCCCAGCGCTACCATTTCCCTGTACGGCGTTCGTCCAGGTAATAATATGTTTTTCAATGTGAGTGTTTTTTGATTCCACGGCGGCTGCAAGCGCGAGTCCCACACAATCGTGGTAAAATTCCATCAACAATGAAACAGTGTCAATCCTACCTTTACTTACCGCTAGTTCTATCGACGTCTGTCCACCACCCTCGGAAGAAGCGTAAATATCGGCCCCTTTCGAAAGTAAGTACACAATCGCGTCCAGTTTTCCGGATTCGATCGCCTTGTGAAGAGGCCTAGCTCCACGCTCATACGCTTTCTTAATCGTGATTCCACCGGATACCAGCAGCATCAAGGCTCCCAGGCTAGAGCTTGCGGCGGGTGCGATCAGGCTGTAAAGAGAGGAGCAATCGACTCCACTTATAATGCACCGGCCGTCTTCAAGGCCTATGCCCTTCAACAGCGACTCTACTACCTTGAAGTTATCCTTTTGGATCGCTTTCTCTAGAGCAAGGATCGTGAGCTCGTAGTGAATGAGACTGAAGTGTTCACTATTATCCAGGAAAGCGCCCATATCTTCTGGCTCATCTGAAGTGATGGAGACTGCCGCTTGGAAGGCCTCAGAGAAGCTTCGTGATAGCCCCAACTCTCGATCTTTATTTTCATTGAAGGCATCCCAGAAATTATCGATGAACCTCTTCGGCGAGCCCCCGGGCCGGAGGCAAGTCTGAAGGACGGTGTCTGTAGCTCGAATCACCTCGTATACCCCCAGCGCGGCAATAGTGTCCTTGACGGCTATAGTCACCCAATCTGGATGAACTACCTCTATCCTCATATCCCAATTCTCCACGACTTTGTTATAGTCTAGGTCCCGTACCGCCGTCCAAAAAGTCGGGGAGATCTTTAACTCCGACTCCAAGCCAGCTTCAAAAATACTGCTGAAGGAAGTCTCTAGGCTAGAGGTTGACACCCCGGAACGTAGCAGTAAGAAGAAAAGCCAAGGAGATTTTTCCCGAAAGGATAAAGATAGTGCATTCTGCGCCCATTTGGCTTTGGCGAATTCGGCGACCGGGCTAGTTAATCGTTGTGGCTTAGGTATTCCGCTTGAGACCACGACGTGCGGGGAGTCATCGGGAGTATTATCAGACAGGGTGGATAGAACGGTGTCCTCGAGGTTGAACTTGGTTATGTAGACGAGTCCGAGAATTTCGAGTATGTGCCATTCTTTACGGCAATAGACCTTCCGTATCCATTTTTTCAAACCAGCCCATATTGTCGTTTTACTGAAGTCGACGCCACAACTCTCGATCTTCATCAGCCGCCGCAATATTTGAACGGAATCTGCCCGACCTAAGAAATTTAGGGGGAAAGTCAGATATAGAAGGTTTTCCTGCTGGAGCGAGCCGTCGGCTATTGAGATCTGGTCAACAGCTTGGAGGAGAATCCTCATGAAAACATCACGACTATATTTCTGCCGTAGATAGTCTAGCATCGTATCCATCATTTCGTGCTGAATGGTTCCGATGTAGAGCAGTAGATTGACTTGATACCAATCAATGGTATAGAGAGAATCATTGAGAGCAGGGAGGTCATAACAATCAGGACTTATCAACCGCAGGCTCGCCGCGGCATCGTGGAGCGCCTCAAGTAGCCTATGGTCCTGGAGCTCTCCGTCTTCACCGATATCGAAGGACAAAGACTCAATATGGTTTCCCTCGAGCTCGAGCCAGTTGGGATAAAACCTCTCCACGCAGGCCCGGAATACATCGTCGTTACCCTCTAGCGTTGCTTTGAGTATCGCAAGGCCGTAGCCGAGCCCGAATCCCGCTTCCCATAGCATTTTCAAGCCCGGCGCGGTTGCGGTGAGAACAGGCATGTTTATATCGACCCCGCGGGCCCCATCAAGTCCATTCTCAATCTCGAAGGGCGGAACGATACTGGCGTCCCAGAGCAAGAAAAAAGTTGCCAAATCTTGCAAAAACTCGTCGCAGAGTAGGAGCAAAATCCTGGCGTCCGAGATGGATGTTGGACGAATAGCGTAGTTTCGCAAATGTTCGAGGATCAAAGTCATACTGGTAAAAGTTTTGCTATCGAAGAAAGAGCTGATACCAGAGCATTCGAGTCTCGCATTCTGGTCCATGCGTTCGAGCTCGCGAAAACGAATTAATCCCATCTTCTTCTGGCTTGGAAATCGCAGCTGGATCACACTGGACAATAATTTTGTAGCCAATTGGTAAAGTTCGTTTTTCATCTCAGGATAGGCTGTGTAGATGTGAGAGATGAGATCCTGGTCGCCTTGATTATAGAGTGTTTGGATGATATTGTAACAAGCGGCTTCCATCAAAGACGTCCTCAGCGAAAGCAACCGTTTCAGCACGTTCCTGTACCCAAGCTCATGGAAAATGTACAGCAGCTTCTCTGTATCTTCCTCAGATAACATATTGTTGGGAAGAAAGAATACTACGATTCTGAAAAGCGTTAATTCTAACGGGGGATCTGCCGTCGCGGAGCGGACTTCAGTGGCGGGCTTGACGGGGCTGTGAGCTTGGAACACCCCTTTCTCGAGGTCGAATACCATGATAGGTAGAATACCTAGAATGGAACGTGGTATCGTTATTTTACGGGCCTGGGGGTACCTGGACCTTAAAGGTAGACCAAAATCTAGAGGAACGCTGAGTTGCATTGCCATCGAGGTATCGGCCGCATCAGAGCCCACCTCCGATAGCGTGGCAGATGAAAAGGGCTGGGGCGAGTCCGGCCCCCCCGGGGTATCAGGTCTTGGTGAGATCGCACCTGGAGTATTCACCTTCACATTGGGTGAATTGGGAGTCTCAACCATGTGTTTGGCACGAGTACCATCGTCAATAGTAGCTCTAGCCGACGCGAATATTTGGTCGGTTAGTGTAACATTTCTTCGGATCGCGCGTTGAAGCTTTTCTCCGGTGATGAAAACTCTCCGTTTCAGAACAACTTGGGATTTAGGTTTGCCTGACGCTTCCCTTGCAGTGATATCTTGGTGAGCTTGCACCCATTCCTCTCTCTTGACGCGTTTTCGACAACCCCATTGGTCGTATAGGCGCGTTTTGTATTGGTTTTCTCTACAGTTACGTAATTATTGTTAGACTTTCCTGGCTTCTCAAACCCTTAAAAAAAGAGGGGTAGCTTTATGGATTCCAGATCTAAGACCGGGATCATAAGCATAAGCGGTGAGGATATACACATACGTTGCATTCATGCCATAGATATCGTTGAAGTGCTGCACGATGGATTTCAATTTCCAATCTTGATAAAACGCTTCCATGATTTCGTCTTTATGATCGTCAAGTTCGGGACATGGTGCCGCCCGCTTCTTCGAAGGTCCTGGAACTGCTGCCATGGCTGAGCCCTGTATTGTGTGCCTGAATAACAGATTTTGTACTTTCGCGAGAGGTTTGCGCCTGGTACTTTGACCTTCGTAAGAACCGTAAACGATGCCTTTCTTTATCTTTTGTATAGTTTTGGTAGAATTTTCTGTCGAATCCTTAGTATGATAGCCGTGGTAACGTAAGTAGTTTTTTTCTTGTCGCTTTCGGGTTTTAGATTGGATAGAATTTACCGAGCAAAGCTTGCTATAGAGGATGTTTTAATTAAATTTAAGGAGATTGAATTTGAACAGAGTGAAAATATTCAGGGGGTGCTCGATTCTTGTCCGCTATCTCGATGCTTCTGAAAAATAGAGTGGTTCGATGGGGAAGATCAAGCACATTTTATAGGCAGAGATGACGAGGCGACGTACTGACATCGAAATCGATATATCGATATATTCACCGATTTTCGGCCCCGGCAGACCGTGAACAACGAGACCTACGCCCAATCAACTGCCGTCATGCACCGTGCTTTCTTGCAGGGGGTTTCCAATATGCGGGGTGGGCGAACCACTTTTGTCCTCGACCAATAGATTCAATCCACTACTCGGGCGTTTCAGGAATGCGAATGACGTGCAAACATTAGGATGCATCTGCTGGGGTGTACCCTTGCTTGGTACTTGTCTTGAGAGGTATAGAGTACCGTCAGACAGCCCGACTCCAGGTACCTTCCGAGGCTACAACAATGAGAAGAAGTCATCTGTGCATAATCTCGTCAACCGGGCTACGTCGAGATGCAGAATCTTAATACTAGCTACGGCGGGATACTTTCCTTCAGCCTTTTGCCTCCAACTTTGGGCTACTGACCTATTTGCCGACCCACCTGGCCCCTGTCAACAGCCAGCCTTCAAGTATCTCGACGCAAGTGGTTACTTAGGTGCTTGGGGACTTATGTGTTGTGTGAAGTTGGAATTACAACAAACTGGCTAACCGAATTTGGCTGGGGCACGAATTTGGTTAGATCCTGCTCACAAGTGCAAGTAGGGGAGCTCACGAGCACTCTCGACCGATATGATAGCGACTTAAGCTTAGAGAGATTGAGACTATGATGATTGATTGGTGGTCTGGCCAACCCGGCCTAAACACATGGATTGATTGGTGACGGTGGAAAGTCCAGAACCGGCCAGCGAGGTAAGTCTATCTAACTAGCTAGTCTACAGCACTTTGAGGCTGCGGTCAATGCATGTGGCCGCGGACGCTGCATTGCTATGCTACGCTAAAATCGTCTGCCTTCCGATGTATTATATTGCCGAGCGTCTCATTTAGTCTGTATTCTCCACTAAGTATCTGTTACAAGGTCGGCATCATCGGATCTAGCAGTTATCATCCCAATAACTTGGAGCCTGGTGTTTATAACGAAACTCCCAGAGTCCCCCGCCTCAGAAAAAACCTCCCCATCGCCGCAGATGCACCATTCGCGGGTCCTCCCCTGATTTTCCTTGAGGTTGACCCCGTCCTTGACCCCATTAACGATGCCAAAGGTTGGCTCACTTTGTTTTCCTATCTTAAACACCCGCTCCCCCGCCATAGGGCCTGCGACGCTATCAGAAGCTATGTTTGCACCGTACTTGAGGTTGTGCCACGGCCATGACCCTTTTCGGGTTTGTTCAACGGCGGGAATCTTTCATCATCAAAATCAGTTAGCTTGTCACTGCAATCCCGCCACCACGGAACTCGTCTTCTACAAACAGGATTTCCTGGAAACTTACGGCATTGCTGCCTTCCCGCTCCTGGTTCACTCTGAACAGTCCCAATCGAGGGAACCCCTCGATACTGGGTCGATCAAGTAGCCGGAACTGGCCACTAGCGCCCCAAAACTCCGGTCGAACTCGAGCTCTAGTAGCTCTTCGCTCCTTTTCGATAACGCCGCTATTTTACCGACGAGGCGGTCTTGCTTATTCGCCGGAATTTGTTCCCCCAAGATACGATATTTATCGGTGAGATTCCGGAGGCTGTTTTGCGCCCCCGCCCCCGCCCCCGCCCCGACCTCATGGGGTGAAGGATAAGCATGCATTTTTGGTGGCTACAGGGAGGTTGAAGATAGCCTCGAATCCAGGTTGAAGAATCACGATATTCGTGTTCACGAGGGTGAGACGATCCTAGAGTCTTCCAACCTGATTGAGGTGGCGTGCCTAGAGGGTGTAGATCTACATGTTAGCTAATTGAAGCCACTGGGGAGGCTCGCACTGGCAGGGTAGCTGTACTGACCGTTTTTCTATTCTCTTAAGAGAGCCGATGAGGTGGGTAGTTGTCGCTCCCGGTCGTATACCGGAGCAAGGATATCACGCCATCGACACTTAGAGGCTAAATGTGTAAAGTCTAAGGCTTCTATGTCAGAACGAATGGTTCCCACGTTTTTTATTGGATCCAAACGTACCTCCATAGCGAAGTGGCCTGGGCCATAAACATCCAAAGTCCGGGAGTATAAGCGGGAGCGAAGGGAATGCCAGAGTAATGGTCTCTGGTAGGGTTGCAGATTAGATGTTAGATAAATGCATATATATATTGAAACTTTATAATTATTGCCGTTGGAGTCGACTCTGAGAGGCGATGGTGGTCAACGATCCCTTTACCGTATTCAGCCGATCAGTTTATTTCTGACTTATATATGATTAAATAAACAGGTCTCGGAACAACCGGAGGACTTACTCATGTACTCAGGTATCTAGGGCAACTCGACTTGCGGTAGTAGTTAAGGAAGGGGCCGTGATTAGGTGCGTAAGTATGAAAGGTACGTCGGTACTGAAGTATACGTACTGAGGTAAGTACTTAGGTACCTAGGTACTTAGTCTTGTTTCTAGATTAGGTACTTAGATAGATACCTAGTAGTGCAATCACATGCACATATCTAAGAACATGAGCAGAGAGGTTCGATGATTGTTAGTCTTGGATGGTTGGTAGTCTTGGATGGTTACGTACAAGACCTCAAGACTCCCTGCATAAATCCGAGGCAACACGAAAAATACAACACTAAAAATACGTACAAATGCAACACTCGGCCGGGACCCAGATCCGAATACTTCTACCCTGGAAAGCACTGCTGCTGACGCCAAATGCACTCATTTGGGAAATCTAGGCGCTTCAAAGTTGGATATATACACTACTCATGCTGCGCTGTTAGCCTGACGGGAATACGCGCGAGCACTCTAACATGATAAAAACATGATCAGGTCACATTACTCCTCTTGGGCGTCTCCTATATCTTCGCTCCACCAGCTAACCACTTTCTTCGGTAGGACTGGATTTGGTTGCTCCGATGTTAGCCTCCTTTTTCTCGAGCGAGCGATCGATGAACTGGCTAAAGTAATTTCCCTGTGACTGGGAATCGTTGTTTGCGAAAGGAGAAGCTTCGCGTAGGCAGCTGCAGTCGCTGCGGCATACTATTGCCAGATATCGTTTTTCTCAGAGTCAGCATAATCGCAAATCCCTCGGATCACGAGGCAGTTGCCTGCATTCACGATTCCAGCTGCCTCCATTTCGAAGCAAAGGACATCCAACCCATCACACAACTGATCCCTCAGCTCCGCGCTCTTCACAACGCTATTTCCGGACGCTATCAGGCCATAGTGAATATTTGGATAGTTATCGAGATTCTGAGAATCCCCGGCCCTAGGACGATGGCGCGCCTTACTACTCTGGCTAGGTGAGTAACTCTTCGTGTGAAGCGGGTCTTGGTCGTGACCAGGATGTCTATAATCTGGAAATTTTTTCGCAATAGTTTCGAGGTATGGTTCAAGCGGCCGGACGGGTGTATCAGGATCGGATTCCAAGTTACTTATTGCCGTCATTATGAACTGTGGTGGGCGTGGCAAGGCTCCACACATCTCGAATTTGCCGTCTTTGAGAGCCTTGCCGAGGTCGTACTGCAAGACCCCAGAGTGGTTCTTCCCCGAATGGCTGACTACAATGTCGCCAAGCCGTATATTCTTAGAGGGAACCCCACCCCCAATGCCAATTAAAAGGCAGATCTTTAACCTAGGGAAGCTCCTTCCCATGTGCGAGTAGACGTTAGCGGCGGCAGTTGTTCCATACTCCCCCGAAGGCAGGCAAGCAGCAACGATATTATGTGGCCGAATGTAACCAAGAGCGTAGTGATTGATATCTCCCTGCAAAGACTCCAGGCACTCGTGCGCATGTTTATGGTCAAAAAGTGCTCGAACCGCTAGTAGCTCCTTTGGTAGTGCACACACTATTCCGACCCGGTAGTCATCGCAGGTAAAGTTTGAAGTGAGCAGGAGATTGGAACTTAAGCTTGAACCAATCCCGCTGTCTTGAGATTGGGCGTAAGGCTCCTCGGATGGCGCCGGCGTCCGATCGCTCTCGAGATCCTCGGAGGCTTTCCAAAAGCCTTTCAGCTTTTTGCTACGGCCGAAAATCACAGCGCCACCTTCGCCTAGTTGAGCAGGGGCTTTACTGAATGGCAGGTCTTGAAGGCCCGAAGGTAGAGCTGCCTGGACAAAGTCAGAGTGCTTCATTCTCCGTCTCTTCTTCTTGGCACTAGTGCATTCGCATTGTTCGAAGAGGGCTCCCGGTGAATGCCAGGTCAGTTCGTCGGTAAGCCTCATAGGACTCGCGTATTGATCCCCATTCTTCTTCATTATCTCTTTAAGGTCATCGACCGCGGCGGCAAGATAATACTTTTGTGTCGGTAGTTTCGCCCAATGAGCGCATGAGCCGCTCTCTGGTCGGATTATTTCACCAAATCCGCGCCCGAATAACGCTACGGCGTTAATTGTCCGAGCGAAATCAACCCAGCCTCCACTGGCCTTTAGGAGTATTGCTACTCGAGGATAAATCGGATCTTCACCTGCCGCTAGGTCGTTGAAATCCCAACCTTCGAGGAACTCTTTCTTCTTGTGCTGCGAACTAACCCCAATGCCAGGCAGTTGGTTTATATTTGGGCCGGAAGGTTGCCTTGTAGCACCGATCTGATGATCTATCATCTTCTCCAAAAGGTCAAATAAATTATCAAGTCGGTCTCTGACCCGGAAGTAGCCGCCAGGTTTTGGGTATATCTTCTGCCTCAGATTTTTCTCATTCAGGAGAAAAGGTACAGCAGAAGAAGCTGTGTGCGTTGTCGGTGCTTCTTGCATACGCTCTTTCTTGTAGCAGCATTCGGAGCGAAACTTGTCGGTAGTCGCATCGTTATCTTCTAGTGATTTGCGTAAAAGATGCAGAAGAGTACTGGTACCATTGGCAAGCCAGCCCCGTTTATCTTCCTCATCCCATAGTACGAAAAACTTCCTATCGATCCATTTCAGCCTCTGTATGGGGTCCTCCCGCGATATATGGAATGGCGTGTCTCTGCTTCCGAGGACGAACGGTGAGCCACCTTTGATTACCCGTCTGCCTTGTATGTATGTCGTCTTGAAAGCATATCCATCCCCACGAGGTTTTGAAAGTCCAGATTCCTTTACGTCATATGTAGAATCCGCCGCACCTATTAAAGCCTGTGTTAGCTCGACACACGGTTCGTTCAGAACGGAAAATTGCTCGATAGCTAGCCAGGGGATAAGCATTGGCTTTTGAACAACCCAAGGAGTACAGAATAAACAAGGGCATCGTTTCTGGGTTCAACAGGGTGGAGAAATGTCGTTTTCCGGAATTTGTAAATATTCTTACCAACATAGTATCCGGCCTTCAAACACCAACCAAGAACATGCCGGGTTGTTTCGAGTTCAGATAAACTAAGCTCTGTAGCTGAGAGAATAGTTCCATGCTCAAGATAGGATATGCGATCCCCATTTTTGTTGTAGAGCATGTGCCAAAACAGAATACCTCCGTCGCTACGCGTCGGAACCAGTAGAGTCGAAAACCCTTTGATAAAAACTTTTCATCAAATGTCTGCAGATATTGTGTTTGGGCAAGCCCAGCCATCATTTTGAGTGGGATTTCAAGTCCTTGCGCAGTATCAAGGTTAAGTCTCCTCGATATCGGGTAACCGCTTACGATGATAGGATTCTTGAACATGCTATGCCAACATTGACCGTTCGAGGGAGTGATGCTGTCATCCGATTCTTCGACGTCGAATTTAAGTTTGCAGGCGATACCCGAGAACGCCATACTACCGCCGATCGATGGTATGATAGTAGCGACTCCTCCCTCACGATGAGAGGAGCGAAGGGCAGAGGAAAGCCACGCCAGTTGTTGGCCGAATTCTGCTATAGAATATCCAGTCCCGAAGGCCTCAGCATCCAGCCCCGATATATGAAGAGACATAACCAGCTTCGTTTTATCGGGAAGGGTACCTATAATGGAAAAGGTGTGAATATCAACGCGGAGGTTTATTCCAGACTAGGATGCATACAAGTATGTTCAGTTCCATACCCCCCATCAATGACATCTTTGAGTAGCTGGACGAGATATTTTGCGGCTGATGGCCAAGTCTGCTGGAGATACTGTTCACAAGTAAGCGCTTGAGCGTCCTTGGTAGACCCCGTCAACGTGATCGTTTTCGCTATCGCTTCGCCCGGGCCATCCACATCTTTATAGTTTTGCTCCCGAAGAAATAACAACGGGCCCAGCCGGTTACAAAAGTCGCCTTGAAGGCTTCTGCGGACCGTTGTTTGCTGATCCTGCGAGACGATGGTAGAAGCCCAAAGATCTCTTCTCTAATCGTATCCATATAGTTCCGTCCTGTTAGTACAAGACGGGCATCTCTTCGTAAACTGTCAACGAGCCACTCGAATGCCGGCGTCTTGAACAGAAAATCCCGATAGGCGACTAGAATATCGTCGGTATCTGTATTATCCTCCCCAGTATCAGAGGGAGTCCCTCCTTCATCTTCTACGAAAGTACCCATGGTATCGTCAGTTACCTGAGCAGGTGAATTTCCCGATCTTTCGAGCCAGAAATTCATCTTCTCATCCAGAGGCATGTCGTCGCCCTCCGTGCGTGATATATCTGTCTCATCCTCATCGTTGAAACACCGTCCATTAAAGTGCTCTACAACACCCCTTAAAAATTAGTTTGAGTTAGCCCCGTATCAGATATCAGCTTGGGCGTCATAAACCTAAGAGGCGGAACTCACTCTCGATTCTTGTGGATAAAAAACATCACATCTCGATGCATCTGACTAGGCGCATTGTGGCCAACTTTAAGGGCGAAAGCCTTTAGCAGCGCTGGGAGAATTTCTGAAACGCCTTTCAAAATATCGCTGTTTGGTTGATCCTTGCAAACAGCGTTGAATAAGGCATCCGCTAGCTCGGATATATAATGCTCCTTCGTTGAAGTGGCAATGCTCGATGCGTTCGAGTAAACTGTTTCGGTATCGTCAAACTCTCGGGCGTCCTCTGGGTCCTCTGCTGTCAAACGTCCCGAGATAGTCAGATTTTCGAAATTTTCATAGGTCTCAGACCCGGTGGTGTGTCGCTTCTCATAGCTGTCGTATCTCAGAGACGCATATCCGGAGTCTGTAGCTTCTGGGGCTCCCACGTGTGAAGTCCCGTCCCACCCAACGGACTCCCGCTCGGCTCCGTCTCCGACACCAGGGAGACGATCCGCATTCATGCCATAATCCATCCCTGAAGTTTTTTCTTCGAGTTCGCGAGAGAACGGTATCGGCCCAATCGGTCTGCCCTATTGCAAATTCAGCCATTCAACTCTCATGGTCTAAAACAAAGCCGGCTTACCTCTGGATAACTCCCCCGGATAAGGGAATCCACCTTGCGAGTAACCCACAAGAAGGTTCCTCTTGATCTCTCAAGGATCTTTGAAACGATGTCATCATCCTGTATTTCGAGCGTTTTCTTGACGTACATCGGCATACTTTCGGCATGGCCGGTCTCGCGCTCTAGGGTTATACTTAGCGCCCCAGGTATACTAACCTGTGAGACATGCTGGGATGATATGCAGAGATACAAAGGTCCCTGGGATTTGTGAGCAGCGGATGAGCTTAGCTGCTTCAAGAAAGAAACGAGAGACTGTAGTTCTGACTCCTCGCATTCGTCTAAGGCGTCAATCATCAAAAGTAGCGGCTTATTTTGCGAGGAGACAGACTCTAGTAGTAATTTTTCAAGTTCTCCCTCACTCCATGCCCAGGTGTCCCCTTGCCCCTCATTCTTTTGTCTACATAGCGGGGTAAATCTAACTCGAGCTTCCGAGTCGGTATCAAGTATTTGGTATAGGAGGGACCGAAGCAGACCGACGTGTGTCCTTTCTAAGCCAGTGTCTCCAAAGTGGTTGAAAAAATGAGCTGCGATCGAGTGATCCGGGAACATTTGGCGCCAGTAGAGCAAAATGTGTTTCATCAACGTTGACTTCCCGGCACCTGGTAAGCCCCTTATCCAGAACACACCTTTGGAACTCTGGATGTCCTCGCGATTCTGCCATCGCTTGAATTTTTCTGTTTGAAAGATCCAGTCGCAGGTGCCTGGATAAGGTTGTGATATGGTGTTGAGGCGGGAATTCATACTCGGGAAACCGAGGGACTGTATGCAGCTCTCTTTTTATCCGCGATAGTTTCGATTAGTAGGCATAGTTTAAAGACGCTTACGAGAAGTAACACACCTAAAACCTCTTGGCTGAATTGGCCCGACTCCTTAGCTGTATCATGAGGAACCTCTGGTAGGGCTGAAGGACGCTTTGTATACGCTGCTGCCATTGCAGCTGCATATCTTTGCCAGTTATCCACCGGTAGGACTAAAATAAGCTCTTTTGCATACGCTGCTGCCGTCGCAGCTGCATATCCCTGCCATTCTTTATTTTTATGAGAATCGGCATAGTCACAAATTCCTCGAATCATCAGGGATGGGAGCTGGCCCGCAAGACCAGCCGCTTCCATCTCCAAGCATAAAGCGCCATACTTAGAGGCTATAGCGTCTCTTATCTTGCCATGCTTGCTCCGTTGGTTACCTGAAACTATCACGCCGTAATGGACAACCGGATCATGTGTCTCCCGAACGGGCCGAGGAACAATTTTGCCGTCACACTCCTTACAAGTATAGTCGCCAACGTGATGGTAATCAGCCTCAAACAATCTGTCTTCTTGTTCCGGGCGAGTGAACTTGTCAGCAGCTCTTGGGAATCTGGCCATAGCTTGTTCTAGAATTTGTGAGATCCGGCTGCGGGTCAGCTCATGTACCGCCCGTAACTTGGAGATGGCGGCCACGGCTGATGTAGGAGGTTTCTGTATTTTGTTCGTTCGTTCAAAATCCTCTTCGCCCACTACCTTGCCATAGTCAAACTGTACGACGCCCGCTGTCCCAACTACGACGTCTCCAAGCCGAATATCAGCCGTGGTGGGTAACCCCCCGCCAACCCCCACCATCAAACATAGACTAATTGAGGGAAAGCTCCTCACCATACCGGTCGCTACCGAAACCGCGGAAGTAGTTCCATACACCCCTGCAGGCAAGCAGCAAATAACAACGTTATGGCCCCCGATCCTCCCGAGTGTGTAAGAATTATCGTCGTTCGGGGAAAGTGGTGGAGATTGAGAGTGGGTTTCGTCGAGCATCGCACGCGCCGCGAGCAACTCCAGCGGAAGAGTGCAGATCCATCCTATGGTATAGTCGTGTTGGGACAAAGTCCCGGTATTCGCCTTGCCATCGATATCGCGCCGTCGATAACTGTCCGGCTCCTCCCGAATCCTAAGGATTTCTGACTTTTGCGAAGCCGTGATTAGAAACATCGTCCTTTCCCTCAGATGGAGACAATCGAAGCAGTATTCATACATACGTTGGTTAACTTACGGGGGACTGTAAGTATCCATTTCCCGGCCCCCGCTTCACCTAGTTCCTAGAAACCATGTAATATATGTCGTTAGCTAGATCGAGGTCTTGTACCTCTCGAAAGGATTTGCGCATATACGAGATTTTTGACGTACTTCTATCTCAAAATCTTGGTCTGGAAACCAGAGTCTCAAAAACTTTTCAATTGTCTCAGCACTTACAGTGTACCGGAAAGCGATATACTGCTTGCATGGTTGCGACATCTTCAATCCGACCCAGCTTTCTACTAGCTACTAGGACGCGGCTCCCAAATTTAATAATCAACGCCGATTTCAATTAGAAGCCCCGTGATAAGAGTATTTGGAAGACGGAGTAACAGCCGGGTGAAAACGTTCTGAAGACCAAGGATTCGGAACGTGCGAGGGGATGCAAAACTTCCTTCCGTGGTTAACGTTGATGCGCGGGTTTATATATCGAATACGCCTTTGATTTGGCCAGAGATGTGAAGGATTCGCGGAAATAGATGGGAGTAGTCGATCGGGTTGTACACCCGTGTGCAGCGAAGAAAACAAGAAGGGGAGAGGTAGAGTAAGATAAAATTAGGGATGAAAACGAAAATGATATAGAGCCGTATAAAACGTTTGTTTGAGCTCTCGTGGACGGCGCTGCAACTTGCAAGGTCGGGACAAGCGCCAATCGAAAACCCACAGGTTCTCAGGCGGGAATGATATACACCGAGGCTCCAGCTGTAAACAGGATCAAAATTTTCATTCCTTGACTAAGAATATCAGCCACCCCTCCGCCAGTATGGCGAACAACTCATCTGCAGAGTTTCGTCTGCCGGAAGCAAGGCTGTACCGTACCTAGGGGCGGGAGGCACTTCCGTTGCTTTATTACAGGAGCTGCAACTTGGTGCCACGAAGAAGCGGATCAGCCAGCATATGCACAAATCACAGCTGGGATTAGGGCCTGCGCTAGTAGTTCGGGATGTTTCCGCTACAAGGTTTTGGGCCCGGTCTGCGGTAGACACCCTTGAAGGTGGAAGTCTGACCTGCGGTTGCGAGATCGCTGCGGTTTAGTTAGGTTGCCAGATCGAAAGCCTAAGGTTGTAGTAAGTTCGGTGCACATATCGTATGGATCCGGAAGTTTCCTGCGCAACCCCACCTGAATCTGAAGGATTCAAGTGGAATCCACTAAATGGGTCAGCATTCCTGCGGACTGTACAGTCCTCTGCAGCTCGTAGCGTTGTTGGATCTGTGTTGCTCAAAATGCAACAGCAAGGTGTGTTGGTGGGGTTTCTGGTTTCGGACAAGGTACCGTGGTGCTGAGACTACCGACTCCGAGTACTCCCCCTCCATACGCCCCACATTACAGGTAAACTACTTAAGTACTTACTTCCTTAAATACTTAAGTCCCTCAGTACTTAAGTAATTATATATATTTTAGCCCCAATTATAGTTATTTAAGTATTTAAAAAGGTATAGCAATCGACTGTCGGTCGTGTACGACAACGAGGATCGGCCATTATGCCGGATATGCAATGGCGTTTAATTTTTCGATCGTTGCCGATGAACGATAGATGGATGGATTGAGGAGGAAGAGATGGTGTGATGAGGATGGATCGTTGATGGTTGACCCCCCACCGGGACTAAGCTATCTATCTGACTCTGAGTATCTCAGTGACAACACACAGTGCCCTGGCTCCAGGCTCTATGCTAACTACCTACTAACAGCCTGTTGTACTACCATATTGTAGCCCAGTGTCCTCTTGATACCGTTACGACCATCTATTTGCAGATCCACCACCGCGATTCTATGGTAGAGTGCTATGGTCGAGACCACGCACCGTGTATATACATATCTGCGCTCCAGTAGCTTAGGAAGCTTTATTTACAATTAAAAGGGTCTGAGGATGTATATAAGGAGCTCGTCACATAGATGAGCCTGCACCTCGGCCTTGCTGTTTCCGGGACAAGACGTACGTAAACCCGCGATAGATCTATAGACGGATGTTAAGTAGACTGTAGCGTAAGAGCACTATAGGGCTTCAGGCCTTGTGATAAGAGATTTATAACGAGGGTAGATATCCCCTGTAGGCGAGTTCAGCCCGGGCCGGGCTTAAGCGGCCTTGCTAAGACGCAGGAAGGTCGAGGCACCGCTCTACCACCGTGCGGATGGCCTCCTCTTTCGTGGCACAATGTCTATCGTGGGTCTCTTCGTCTCCTCTCAACCCGCACCTAGGTTTGAGCAGCGACCATGGGTCTGGAATCATTTTGTATGATTCATAGGTAGGAATACCGGATCGTCGAGGATCCACCACGAGCAAATGAAGCCCGACCGTGACCCAACGGTGGTACTCGTCTAGGCTATGTAGGGCCTCAGTTGCCCCCACTGCTCCAGCAGACTCCATCAGTTCCAATATCTTAAAACCTCGGCCATAGCTAGGCATTCGCCGCTGTATACGATTGCAGGTGTCCCTGAAGACCGCATCAACCGCATTTAGGTGTCTACCACCCTGGGCGTTGACGTCGGCACCTGCCTTCAACAACAGTTTTATTATCTCGTTATGGGTATAGGAAGCCTGATCACCAAGCGCTGCGATAATCGCAGCCTGTAATGGGCTACCATAGCATCCAGCCTGAGCGTTAACATCGGCACCAGCATTCAAAAGCATCCTAATGACTTCTTTTAGGAGAAGTGGGCTGCGAATTATGCTGAGAGCTGCTTGCAGTGCGGTCCCGTAGTATTCACTCCTGGCGTTAATGTCTGCGCCAGCGGCCAAGAGAATTTGGATGATGTCCAACGTTCTGTCCGAATACCGGCCGATCGCTCTTACCGCAGTGTGCAAAGCGTTACCAAATGGGCCACCCCGTGAGTTAACGTTCGCGCCCGCCTTAATCAGCACTATAACAGTTCTGATTACTATAGGCACAATGGCTGGGTTAACGCTCAGGTATCCGTATGCCAGCCTCCCGATGGCGGTTTGCAATGCGTCAAATAATGGGCCGCCGCTGGCATTTACATCAGCTCCTGCGTCGAGTAGTGTTTGAAGAGTCTCTTCGTACGCCTTCTCGTCAGGGGATTGACCCACCACCCCAGCAAATACAGCCGCTCGCAGCGCCGTTACATAACGCCCCCCTCGAATGTTGACATCAACGCCGGTCTGGCGGAGGAGTTTTTTGAGAAGGTGTGGGCAATGGCTCAAGGACAGAATATACAGTAAGCTAGCATCTGTGCTATACTCTGGGCGCCGCACTTCATCTTCCGTAAGACGTCCGTCGCTCTTCAGTAGATCTAGTAAGCGAAGCAGATTCTTCAAGTGCTGAAAGATCGGTTGTCTTGTCTGTAGGTGTTGAAGGAGCTTCTCTTGATCCAGCCCTCTTGATTGAGCGAATTCGGAGTGTCTCAAAATGTGAGAGGCTGCGTAGCCTAGGAATGGATAGTCCTCGTAAAATTTGTAGGGACTAAGTTCTCCGAATTCCCTCCTATACTGAATATATTGAGAAACATCGATGATTTCCCTCCTCTCGAGGTATCGCAGACAGCAAGAAGCGACTATTTCGTGACCAAAGCCCTCAACATCTTGTGCGAATCCCGGGGCTAATGTCTGAAGCCTTTTATTTCGTAATAAAAAATCGTTGACAGTTTCGTGAATGAATTGAACGCCGGAGCTCTTTACCTCGACGAGGCCTCGCGAGCCGGTGATGATAAACCGCTCAATCATTTGATCAGCTACCCTCGAAGAATCCCACCGCTTCAAAGCCTCCGGATCCGACCCACATAGCACAGCGTAATAAAACTCCCTTGGTTGTAACCGTCTCTTTACGAAAAGAACGAGCACGAGCATAAGTATGGTCCGAGGCTTATCAGAGTTATCCTTCTCGAGAATCAGGCGAAAAACCTCGTGTAGATCACTTGGCACTTCCCGAAGCCTTTCCCAAACAGCCGAAATATCGCCAGTGTCGTATGCATGGTTAAGCAACTCTACTACAAGCACAATCCACATGAAGACTCCTGCTGCTTTTCGGAGGAGCTCCGCCTGAATTTCGTGCTCCCGGATTCTGAGCTTGTCCCGGACGTAGAGAGCGATATCTTTGGCGTGTTCGATTTTGGTCTCGACGACTAGGTCGAGCATCTTAGCCATACTTATAGTGGGATAATGTCGGCTTGATAGGCAAATACGCAGTGATATATCAGGAATACTGATGGCCGTCGAGCTCAGACCCTCAAGGAACGAAACAACCTTTCGCACCTCTGATTCATCACATTCATCAAGAGCGTCTACCATGATCATTACCAACTGATGCCGCCGAGATGATAACGAATCCACCAAGAAGGCTTCTAGCTCTGCTTCGCACCATTCCCACGATGTTCCATGCTTCTTCTGCTTGTCAACGAAGAGTGGGAGGAATTCGTCGAAAGAAACCGGATCCTGGTCAATAATCTGATATAGCAGGGATCGAAGCAGGCCGCGACGTGATTTTTCTAAGAGGCCGCCTCTAGCGCTGAAGAAATGCGCGGCAATCAAATGATCCGGGTATTTTTTGCGGTAGTAGAGGAGGATGTGTTTCATCAGCGTTGACTTTCCGGCTCCGGGCTTGCCCTTGATCCAGAGCACCCCATTAAAACCTTTGATGTCCCCGTGCTCCCGATCTTCCCATTTTTGAAACTGAGTCGTCTCAAAGATCCACTCACAGGTGCTCCGGTGAGCTGGGGTTATGTTGTGTACACGGGAATCCATATGTGAAAAGCTAAGGGATTGCCGGCAGCTCGTTCTCCACTGCTCACGCTCATCTGTTTGTGAATCAGCAAACCACCTCAAAATATTTAAACTAAGAATTTGTAAGAACATCCACACCTTCTTCTCGATGATATCGGTCTGGGAGTAGGCCCGCAGGCAAGTTCAAAAGGAGTTCCTTTGCGTAGGCTGCTGCTGTCGCCGCTGCATACGCCTGCCACTGCTTGTTTTTATGAGAATCAGAGTAGTCGCAAATACCTCGAATTATCAGACACTCAAGTACTTCTGCAATGCCAGCCGCTTCCATCTCAAAACAATACGCTCCAGTTTTGGACGCTATAGCATCTCTTGTTTGGCCGTGCTTCATCACTTGATTGCCTGAAGCCACTAAACCGTAATGAACTACTGGATCATTTTTTTGACGAGCGGGTCTCGTTATAATCTGTTCACGGCTACAACTATTGCAGGTGTCCCCTCCGAGATGGTCATAGTCGGATCGAAACAATATATCTGGTTGTATCGGCGGATCCGGAGCGAACCCGGTGGTGTTTGTAGGTGATTTAGCCGAAGCCTTGGCTAGAAGTTCTAGGATCCGATTACCATTCACCAAATGTAATGCTTGTAACTTTGAAATAACAGTGAGGATCTCTCGCGGTGGCTTGCGCAAAATACCCGTGTGTTCAAAGAGCCCTCCAGCCACGGTTTTCCCACGATCATACTGTATAACACCTGGAAATGTTCCTGCCGGTGTCCCAACAACAATGTCCCCTAGTCGAATATCGGCTGCTGTGGGCACTCCCCCACCAATACCCACCATCAAATAGAATCGGATTGATGGGAAGCTCCACTGCATTTGTTGCGCCACGAAAGCGGCGGGCGAAGTTCCATATACCCCCGAGGGAAGGCAAGCGATAACTATTCGGTGGCTCCCGATGGCCCCGAATAGATAACCATTACAATCGTCCTGAGCATATGCATCGGTGTGGATTTCGTCCATCATTGAGTGTGCTGCGGCCATTTCGAGAGGAAGGGCACAGATCCATCCTATGTTATAATCATCTCGGGAGAAGCTTGGCGAAGACACCTCACTACCAAGCTTATGATGGTCTCCTCCCACCGCGGTCCTCACCGACATCTTCCAATTGGCAGACGAAAACTTAGGCCCGGCTGGCTGTCGTAGATCGTTTTGGCTAGCGCTCGAAGGTTGACATCAGGGTGGCGTCGGGATCGATGAATATTTGAAGCGCAATTGAGATGGGTCACCAACACTCGAGCGGGGATCAGGGTCGGCCTTCTCATCGGTCGACTAAACTCCCAAGGATTTGGACCACGTACATCGTGCATGACACAGGGCACAGCCTTGCTGCAAGGCCTTGTTGGATTTGTGTTGCGCAAATGCAACAGCAAAATGTGTTGGCGGCCTATTTGGTTACGTTGCGACTGGTTGGCGGGGTATCCTATCCTTCGGCCTTCATGCGTGCTTCACCGCATAGTACCTACGTGGTTGTAATACTTGACAACCAGAGATGTCGATATCGCTCCGCCTAGGCATAGCCTGGGCCCCGGACTTCAAAACCTCCGAGCCCACCGACACCCTCGTTCTCACGGGTAAGACATACTTCGTCGACCAACGACTCCTCCCACAACTCACCCCATCCCCCTCACCGGTATCCTGGGCATTTGCCGGAACCCGGTCTTCCGAACCAATCCCAGATAAGCCCGGGTACACAAAATGCTCCTGGACTCATCTTGTATCTTCAGTTCCTTTCTCAAAGGGGGACGAAAAACCCACGGATGAGGGGGTATTAGGTCCTCATCCCGCTTGGCCTAATAATCCAATATCTGCATTGGAAACCGGGACGATGGTGAACCCAGATACCGGTGTTATGACGGATTATAAAGAGTACTGGCAGGATAACCCAGCGAAAGAAGGAGATGAGGTAGTATTCTGGGAGTACGGGGACGATGCAACAGGACCGGAGAATCATGCCTTTGTGGGTATCGTTGGAAAATATGCTCTAGGTGTCGGACGGGCTGGCGGGGTATTTTGGACCTGGAGGGCGGAGAAAGATGGAGGTGGGACTTGGAAACTCGAACGTTCGGCCCTTGAACGGGATGGCCGAAGACGGGGTTGGGGGCTACTGAATTTCCCATTTGAGACGGTAGTTCCAGGCACGACCACGGTTGAGGACGAGGTAGTTAGCGGGCGCGGTTTTGATGAGGAGGAACGGAAAGCCGTTAAAACGGTTTGGGCACCAAGGGAGGCCTGGAAGGTATAGGGAGGGCCATCCTGACTCCATCCCTAGCAGTGAAGCAAATTATAATTAAGCGTCTTAAGGATGGAAAGATATTATTATTTTGTACATTACTATCATTCTATACCATTGACATGGTGGCTTGTTGAATTAAGGAAAGAAAACCACAATCACTAAACGCCAAAAGGAAAGCCAAATATATGCATCCAAATATTTTGAAAACAGAATGAAAGGATATCAAGGACTCCGTATAATGCTTCACCAACTTAGCCCTCTCACACCATCGGCTCATACCCACTCGCCTTAGACCTCTTATCCCCACTATCAGTAACATACCACCTCCCACGCTTCTTCGTAAACCAAAACCCAACTTTATACTGCGACCCAACAGGTCCGGTTCCCCCCGTGCCCTTCCACGATTCGTCCTCTGCCTCTCGAGCTTTAGCTTTTGCCTCCGCATCATGATCTACACCACCTTTTATAGCTCCGCCATCCATAACCACACAGAAAAGATTTTGTAACTCCGTCCAATCCGTCACGAATCCATCTCTCACACAAGAGAAGTATAGTAGACAGAAGATGTTCATCAACATCACACCGATGAGCACGACGTAAAAGATAGGCTTCCACCCGCTCCCAGCTCCGGAGGTGTATTCAATCGTCGCCACCTGAGCGTTGAAGTATTCTCGATATGGTGGCGGCGTGGTGGATCTGTCATATGGAAAATAGGTTGTAAAAACGGCATCCACCGAGCTCGTGATCATTGCGTTTCCGAGAAGTACAGCTAACGCCTCGGCGAGAGAGGGCCTTGAGTCGTTGAGGTTAGCAGTCGGGGTGTCGAGTGCGAGTTGAGAGAGGAAGCGGGTGATGGAAGCGTTATTGTCGCTCACCCCGGTATTCAAAGAGACAGACAATAGAACGCTTTGGGCAACATCCCTGCAGATTTGATTGTTAGTTAGTTCCATGAAGGTAGGTATATACTATCGAAATGATTCGAAGGATGAAAGATATATGCTTACCGGAAATCGTTTTGCAGACCATCGCGAACCTGCAAATCTGGATCCTGGCCCGGGATGGGGTAATCAACCGTAGCTATCCCCCGCCTCCTTAGGTCCTCTTTAAGCGACAACGGGTTGTCGCTGCCGCAGTTTGCGGTGATATTCCCACCGCCTTCGAACGCTGTGAATTCGCTCGAGCAGTTGGGTGTCAAAAAGCTCTTCATGCCGCACATTGTGAACCCTCCCGGCCTTTCTTCCGTACCGTTTGATCGAACGAGGAAGTAAAGCGATGGATCTCCGGCCGCGCTGTCAATAACCGTATTGAAGGCGATCGGTACTTTTCCAAACCTTGGAGCCCGGTAGGGTGGTTTAACCTGCAAGGTAGTGTCGCTGACGTTGAAAGTGTAATTCGCAACGTCCGAGAACTGGAAAAGAGTCTGAATGTTGGGATCGGGTTCGCCGTCTCTCGTATCGTTGGGCCGCGCGACGTACCATCCGACTCGATCGGAATCAACGGGGGCGCATGTTACGTCAACTGCAGCACTGGGCACAGATGCCTTGATCATAAAGGAGCCGTACCCAGACCCAATGTCATCTGGCTGCAAAATACCGTTGAGGCTGGAGTTTCTGGTCGCGGCGACGATTCCAGGATGCGGCATCGCCATTATCGCTCTGTTCACACCGCTCTGCCCGCTGACGTGCATCCAAGCCCCAGCGTAGTTGACAAGCTCCAAGGAAGACGGCGCCGCGGGACGCGTGAGTGGATCCAGGAACGTCTTGTTCCGTAGTTCTGCCCACATGGTGTTCCAATCACTGATATCACGATATCCCCTACCAGCAGATTGTATGCCATCGCACGCTGCACGCCCTACGGGTACGAAGTAGCCACTTCCAATTGGGTCTTCTTCATCGGATATAACTGTTTCGCAGGCTTTGATCCTGTAGATGCCGTCGGCATACGAAGCCATCGGGTACGCTGTAAGATTTCTGCCTTCAAATTTGCCCCATGCCAACTTCGGCGACACGAGCGTATCAGCTGCAGTGGTGTAGAAACTTGCAAAGACTGTCGCTGTGAGTGAGAGAGCGCCAAGGAAAGTTAGACCGGCGAACTTGACGGATGAGGTATGTGTGAGCAGGGTGCCTGGCTGTGTAACCCAGCTTCTCATGGATAATTCGGCGATATTGACACCTTTCGATCCTGTCATGAGAGCTCTTCGGGAGAGTACTTGGCCGAGGAATGAAACGAAGACGCTGACAAAACTGAGTTCGACTATATGATACAAAAGTTAGAATATCATCGATTGCCATCTAGATAGCTGAGAACTGTTTTCGGAAGAGACCTACTTGTTTTAGCGATAATTGCCGATACCAATTGTGCGTCCTGCGGTTTTAACCCGGCACTCGTTGCAATCTTGGTACCATATCTTGGGCGCGCAACAGCGACTGCAAAGAAGAATATTGAGCCGATAGTCGAATATATGGACAACAGCAGAATCGTAATGCTGATCCAGTCCGCCTTTGGTCTCCTCCTCCTCTTCTTCTTCAGTGCTGCCGGTTCGGAATCCGAACTGTAGTCATCATCGGGCGGAAGATTCCTGTATGTCGTCCCCGGCTTAGCCCCGGTTCCTTCGTCAGGCGGGACGTATCTCAGTCCGAGGCTATTCGCCGGGTCTCCCACCGGTACTGTGTGAAATATTTCTTGGTTTTGATTCGGCTGACTAGAGCCCGCTGTCATATGATGTGCGTCGTGGCCTGGGTTTTTGGTACTATGGATCGATCTATCATCCTCATTCTCTTCTTCCACAACCTCCTCTGTAAAAGCAGATGTTCTATGTCCACCCGCTTCTTCGGAAAACTGACGTCTATGGCCTTTAAACGAGGGATCCGGAGATGAACTTTTCTGCCATGAGACTCTTTTGAGGGGACCGGCAAAGTCGGTGTGAAATCTACCCGGCCGCTTCTCTTTAATTGGGGATGTTGGAACCGACGTCGACGGCGAACGATTCGAGCTTCGAGAATTCCTACCCGAATATTTCTGAGAATATGGATCTGGCGACACCGGTGATACCGGCGGCGGCGTAGTAGACATGGTGATGTCAATCCTCGGATTGGTATCGGATTTGCTTCTCGAATGTGAATAGAAACGTGACGTCGATGCGGTGGCAGTCGGGGGGCCTGGTAAATGCGGTTCCTGGGGTAAAAGACTCTGAGATAAAGGTTCGAACCTCGAGGCAAAGGGGAGCGGATCTGTCCTTGGCCCGGAACTGCTACCAATACTCGAGGGGTCGTTATCCCTAAATGCAGGGTTGGAGTAGGAGGAGTCGCTGGAGAGGGGGACCATGTTGTAGCTTTTTCTGGGCTTCATCGTTCCTTTTCTCAACTTTCCTGCCTTCTTTTCTGTCTTTGCCTCTTTTTTGATTCCTGTTCCGGTATATTCTATTTTCTTACTTTATTATTTTTTATTTTTGCAGGATTGGATGCCAACTAGATCGAGAAAAGATATGAAACAATCCCAGAGGAGGGTTGCAATCGAGGATGATTCTTTAAATTTCTGCCGTCCTGTGTCTTCCCTGCTCACGCCAGCCAATGTTGATACGCTTGGAAAGCTGGGGTTTCTAAAGGGCGTCGTCCCAAAAAAGAGTCCCTGTCGACGAGAGCCCTTGCAAATATGTAGTAACGGTAAGGCAGTCAGACAGCCAAAGTAAGGGCGTTCCTAGTCCTGTGGGGCACTTTTCTCAGTGCTGTCCCTCGAGGCCTCGTACAGAACGGTCAGCTCGTCTGACGTCGGGCGAGCTGGCTGATCGCCGGCTGTGCGACGCTTTCAGAATTTGGTGTTCTGATATTCCAAATGCAACCCAACGCACCAGCTAGCCAGCAAAGACCGTGCCGGCCTTAGTTCACTAGACCGGATGAGACAGCGATTAGACCCTTCGATACGGGTGCCGGTGTGAGATCGTTGAATATAGTCCACGGTGTCTCAGAGTTATTAAAATAGAAGTGGCAACGACTTTTTATGCGCGACCTCGAGCTTGCGTTCGAATGCGGCACTGTTGGCAATTGGGAATTTCGAGTGGCCGGAGATCTCGAGAATGAATATTTCAATCGAATCGAACCCGTTCAAGCGTTTATCTGTTGTTCCGACCGCGCCTTCAAGGTCCAACGATGATGAATGGTATTGCTGCTATTGGGTCAATACCACGGAGTCAGTCAAAACGCATAATACCCTTCCAAACAACCGACTTTGAAGGAAGGAGGTTATGCGGAGGGGTCTTCAGTAGCAAATCACATCTATTTTGGATCCTGCAAAACACCCGCTTGTTTCGGGAACACAAGACCACCGAAGCGCAAGGAGGCCGAGAGATCCTTACCTCAAAGACGTCATAAAAGATTCGATCTTAGCCAAACAGTGGTCAGGAGAAACGTCGGTCGTTAGCTCAGGAAAAGATGTTCAAGAAACTGTTCCAAGACCAGTCAACGAAAATAGCGGGATGTCACCCTCCGTATTATACTCAAGGCACGGTCTATTCCTTCTTGTGTCAAGGGCAGAGTTGCTGCAGCGCTGGGTTCCGATCTTAAGAACCCCGAGTCCCCGCCGTTCTGCCAACTTTGGAACAAGCGCAGGTTGTGCCACCCGGACGCAGACTTGGCGATGCGGGAGGAAAACCTCACGCTTGCGAGGCCGTACCCCTCTCTCGATAAGCTTTCCCTCATTTCTAATTTATTTTGGCTTGCTTCCCACGCCTCCCAAAGGCGGGCTACAAGGCCGTTTCTTTTCGACATTTGGGTGGTAGGCGTGGAATATTCCAAATCAACAGGGTGCATCGACGTAATCTGCGCCCGCGGCAGAACGAGGTTTTCTCCTTCTATGATCCTGGATCCGCATAAGCTGGGCTTACAAAGGTCCCAGCCCTGAGAGCCCTATCGATGCGCTCGGTTCTGTTTCCAACTCCACCATGGAGGATTACTAAACCCAGCGTTGCGGATTCATAATGAAAGAAAAATGTTAATATCACGTCTTTCAAAGCTGGCGATTTGGAGGCTAGCATATCGTACGAGAAGTTTTCTTGGGCTCTAGCGATACCATGATTAACTGCTCCCGTGGTTAATCAATTATGTTATCGCAGCTTCAACTTGATCAATCATGACCGATCGTTCCCTCATCCGTCTTTCCGTGTGTGGCACATGAACCTGCAGTTTCCCGATCCAGATGACCGAAAAGAAGAAGAAGCTCGCACAACGGATCAAGAGGTGCTGGCAGGGCTGGAAAAAAAGAGCAATCGATGGGGAAAAAGTGGAGACCGACGGTACAAAAATAGAAGCGGTAATTAGCCAAGAGAAAGCCCGAGGCTCTCTTGGACCGCAGTATACGAGCAGGAATTCGGAAAGCTTGAGGCGACAGTAAGCTTAAAGCTGTCTCTGATGACGGGAACACTGGCCCGCAGTCTAACCTGAATGGGGTATGGCAAAATCACACATAATCAACACATTCTCGGTATATTCCGACGAAGCCGTCGGCATTAAGCACCTCCGTCAGCATTAAGCCCGAACGGAACAAACAGCAGCGTGAAGCAAAAGGACCAGTAAATTTGGAGTAGGGAATCCCTACAACATATCGTGGGACATGTTGAACTGGAGATATTATTTTTGACGTCGGAGCTCAAGATGGAAGGAGCAACGAAGTTAAATCTGACAGCTCAGCCTCAAGGCCCGATCCAGCCGATCGGCTACTTCAACCGAGATCTCGAGATCGATATCCCAAGATAGTGGCAACTATTGCCCGAGACCACGTACGGCAAGTGAGATTAAAACAATTTCGTCTAGTGGGTATATGTTAATTCAAATTGTGTTTGAGGCGCAGATCGTGCCACGTATTAAAACTATTCCTTATACAAACGTTCAGTACAAATGCCAAACTTGAAGGGGACAATAACTAGCTGAGTAGAAGTATTGAGCGGGGGCTTCAAAATAAATACCGGCTTGGAGGCGAAACAACGGTGGACTATAGATGGCTAGAGTCTCTTAATAAAGCAATATACAGGAAATGAACGCAAGCATTAAATTGATCACTCGGAGCCAATGGACGGGGTAGGGCTACCGGAACCCGTTTGGCTAACCACCGGGTATGACGATAATTCCCGGGGAAGGATTAACCAGCTCTCGTAGGGTATACTGGCCGGCCATGGTATCCGTACTAAAGCGGTTGGCACGAGTAATATATTGGGTTCTACATGCGGCGGCTTCTTGGACGTCCATAACCTTGCTGTCCTCGTGGAAGCTGTCGACCCATCGAGTGGCCAGCTCCGCTGCTGGGACCTGCAGATCATTCGAGATTTTGGTCGCAGTCGATATAAACCTCACATCGTCTTTTGCTTGGACATCCAAATGCTTCAATAATTCCACGCCATTAGGAGTGCGTGCGGTTAAGAAGTCTCTGAGTTGTGCAACAATGTAATTCCGTAGATTAGTCTTTCGGAATCCAAACCTAATGGCACGTTCGCCAAATCCCAAAAGTCGAATAGCCCGGAGAACGTGGACAAAGATTTCTGCGATGAGGTTGGTACGCTCTTGATCGAGAGCCTCCCACGGCCACGCCCCAATAAACGCGTGGAAGCTCTTCAGATGCGCGGTCGCTGTGCTGACCGTTGATATCCGGTGCGGCCATGGAGCTTCATGCAGATAGCGTGCGAATTCGAGCTCTAAATCGTGAATTATCGAAAGTTTGATGGCCTGCGGGACCAATAGATCGGTAACCGCGCTGACCTCTCCGCCTTTCATAGGTAGAGCCTCAGGTGCTGACAGTGCGAAGAGGAACCTCATCCGCGTGGCGATTGGGAGCGATGAGACGACAGCGATGAGGTGTAAATTGTCCAAGCTGCTAGGGCTTCTGGGAGGGCCATTGCAGATCATCAGTCTGCTTGCCGCGGGGAGTGATTGTCTTACTATGACTATATGCGGGTCCTGGGGGCCTGGGTAGATTTGAAATCGTTCGAGGGGGAACTTCGTTTTGAGCAACTTCCTTGTTTTGGTTGCGCGTTTCTCAAATGTACCCTTGGTTTTGGAGAATCTCGAGGCGCTGATTGGGACCTTAGCACCCGGATTGTGTAAGCCTGCGGCGCGAAGCCCAACCACCACCTCCTTTTTAGTTTTGAAGGATACTGGATCACCTCCGAACTGTGGGAAGGTTACAGCGCTAGCCCAGGCACTGATTAGTTCTGTAGGGCTGCCGATGAATAGGATATTCGTTCCATGACCCGCGAGAGCGAACCCAAGCTCAGGGGGTATGAGGTCCGCTGCACTGCGCTTCCCATCTTGCTGGAAAAAATCGAAGTCCTCGCCAAACAGGATAACGCCTTTGCCGAAATAACTATTAAGGATATTTTCACCGTCGGTGGGGCGGTTGTATCCTCCATAAAGACTGACATTCCACGTATCGTAGGTAACATTAAGGCTTGTGAATATGTGGTGCTGACTTTGAAGTTGATGTTTCGTGGTCTCGCAATTAGCCACCAACAAGAATGAGGCGGTCGGTTGGTAGATATACGGCGAGGCAACCTGGACCTTAATGTTTCCGACTTGGACAACATCCCTCTGGGTGCTACGGGGTCGCCCCAGATATAAAGAAAGGTCGAAGCTGTGGTGTTTGTAGGTTTCGGCAGTGCTGTGGATTATGACCTCCTGGGTATACGTGCGTGTGTCTCCCGGGGCGAGATAATCAATCTCAACTACCCTCTCGAGGTTGATGCTATCCGTTATCGACAGATCCATATCGGTAGTTAAACCTCGATTACCTCGGAAAATGTAGTCTATGCTTCGTGCTTGTTCCGAAGACCGACCTAAAGCTCTTCTACTCTTGTTCGTAACCTACGACAGTGCGGGGTCAGTATGTATGATCCGATACTGTGTGATAGAACACGCGAGTGCTTCTTACCACCCAGAGCATTGTAATCTTCGTATTAGGGAGGACGGAGTTCGCCCATCTGATGGTCTCAATCGATATTGGGTAGCTTAGAATAACATCCCGCTTTCCACTGAAATCACGGATGATCCGACCGTTCAAGTTCGGTAGAGTAGCATGGAACTCTATCTGGGTCTGTTCTCGAAAAGCTCGGCCCCAAGGCTCTGGTGGGTATTTGATCCTCGCCCGAAGCCGGTCCGGAACAGTTACGATCTGCCCTTCGGGTATACTTGGAGGTATAAATGCTGCCTCGCCTTCGTAAATATCGAACCATGCACTGGCAACGAGTTGAATCGGGATAGGCTGTGAAGGGGTCGGCATGCCGCCTGCATAAACCTAGCTGTTAACATATTTATACTATTTGCTCGTAGAAGTTGAATGTACAACGTACCTGTGTTTTGTATTTTGATATTTTGAATGAATATGTGCTCCCCAGGTTCAAAGATTCCGTCTTCATTCTCATCCACGATATCAAAATCAACAAGGTTAAAAAAGTATCGACTCAAGTAGAAGTTATGCCTCGCGCCCAGCTCTCGCGTGGACTTCATATGAACTTGTATCCTGCCGTTCCCAGGTTGGCCATACTGACCAGCCGTTAATATAGCATTCCCCGACATGCCATTGATGCCACGCCCCCCCGAACCCTTGCCACCGTATCCGGGGCGCCCTCCTTTACCTCCTTTGCCATTACTGCCAGCGTGGCCGCCATTACCGCCTCTGACATCCCAGTGGATTGGTATTAGGAGGTCCATGTCGTCTTCTTCGACTTCGATCTCCACATAGGCACCCGACCCTCCGTTTCCTCCCGAAGTGCCGTTACCGCCGCTTTAGTTCTACTGTTAGAGAAGGGTTTCCACGACAATTTAGTAAAGAGTTTGTGTCGCTTGTTGACTTACTTGCCACCGGAGCCTCCACTTCCACCCCTCTAGAGAATTTATCAGCGATCCATTGTGCGTCAGTGTTGAAGCCATAGTCTCGTACCGTTCCGCTTTGATGTTGGTTGCTTGAGACACCTTCCATCCCCCGGCCCCCATCGCCTCCGCTTCCACCTGCATCGACGGTTAGCACTATGACACGACCCCAACGTCTTTTAGCCGCGCTTTGACTCACCATGTCCTCCATTTCCGCCGTCGCCTCCTTTCGCCCGAAGAAGAATCATATCTTGAGCCTGAAGCAACCATTCTTGATTCGAAGGTGTATTACTCGGTGTGAGACAATGAGCCTCAATTCTTGTTCCATCGTGGTATGCTCTCCGTGATAATTTTACTTTCATCTCTCGAGCGTTTCCACCATTTGTGGCTGGCGTTGCATTTGTTCCGGATGATCCAGCTGTTGGTTAGATTAAATCCCCAACGATTAGCAAGTCGTTCTCTTATGAGTCCCGAAAGATATGTAACTTACGAGCGCCAGTCCCTCCCGGCATACCGGCTATACCATCAGACCCATGTTGGCCATCTGTTCCGCTTGCGTCCACTATTCCACGGTACAGTGATTCTGTACCAGGAAAGTAATTCTGGCGCTCCATAGTATAGTTGTAGTAGTAGTATGTTCTGTACCGGTATACCAAACGTGCTTGTGGTAGGGATAGACAACCTCGAAGGAGGGGTACGTTTATATCCGATATACTCGAGTACGGTGCGAATGCTAAACGGGTAGGACACCAAGGTCAAAAGGCCACCAAGACCCTAAATTGTAAAGAACCCGAGCCGTTTATTATATTTGATCAGTCGACTGCAAGAATTAATTGACAACTCAGCCGCAGTAGGCTGAAGAGAATATTCGCCGCCTAGCTATAAAACTTATATTAGTGGTTCAGGCGGGGATCGAAATGTGGGTATGGAGGCGAGACTCTGGGAAGTGGACCATCTGGCTGATTTGGCAAGTTCGCCGACTCGGGTGAAAAGTTCTCGTACCTCGCTGATCAAACCGATGGATGGCATGAACGTGGCCGGCTAGTGGCACGCAGATTCACAAATTGAAGCAGATCGCCACGAGGGAGCAGACCTGCCCAAACTGGGGCCTCCTCTTTAGAGCTGCTTCTGCGAAGTTTACTCTAGCTCGCCCACACCCTCAAGTTGCCTTTTCTACGCTGTATGTCTCACACGAGACGATAACCTTTGTCGGACTGGATGAGGCTCTTACGCATGTAGCCAATTGTAACCAAGGCATTTGGGGACTTGTGGTGGCGAACTCTAGAAATTTACGGCCTCGAACGGCGCTCCAACATGCATTGTCTGCATTACAAAGACTAATTCGGCATCGATTCTATGTGGTACGCACGAAAGAGGGAATATTTGATCAGCCGTGCTTGCCGCTTCCAACATTTATTCCAGTAAACGAATCGAGATGCACGATGCATATGCGAGCACAATTAAGCTCGCGACTCTGCAGAAGTTGAAAGAACCAACGAGGAAATGAGTATCGTCTAATATGGACCAAAGTCTTTCAACTATCACGCGCCAAGTATTCTGTGGCGTCGTTTGGCGTGACTGTAACAAGCTCGAAGGACGTGGTTGGCTGGTTACACAAACTAAAAGACAAAGGTGGTGCTTGAGGCTTTCAGCCGAGCTGAAGCTTTTACCAAGGCTGTGGAATTTGGCTCCCGAAATGCGGCTCTGCTGCATTGAACCCTTGCCATCAAGGCCCAAAAGAGACGGGAAAGTGCGATATGGCGGCAAGCAACTGCTACGGGTCTTCGGTGTTCGCTTTACTCGTGAAAATTTCCATCACATTGACAAAGAGGATTGCCCACACTTGGAGCCGGGTCTGAGCGCCACGGCTGTGGAAATTTTTCTTACGTACCGGCTCGTTGCCCCCATTGGGGGAATCCAGCCATTTGGAGGTTTGAATTAATTATCTCGGACATAATCAACAAAATAGTTAGCTGTAGAATCGAACGGTCTTTTTCTTTTCTTTTGCAAACACAGGTGTCGCCGGCACATTGATTCAATTCTGGATGCAATCCATGTCAATTAATATCCTGACCGGGTGCCCCAATTAATTGCTCTTGCATATCGAGGCCGATGCATTCGTTGATTATATAACAAGTGCCTGTTTTCCGGACGTATCAAGGAAGTCGTGGGGTTATCCATCCACCATTGCAGACCCGCTTTCGAAATTCTGGGGCAGCCAGGGTCTTTATAGTCTGCAGATCTGCCCCTATAGGCCTACCGCTGGCAGAGGAGAAAACGACCATTTTCACTCCAAGATGTCTGACAAATACCTTTATAGTTACCCTGAAGCGGTTCAGAGTCCTCCTGTTCCAGGTCGCACCGCCAGCAACGATCTATCAATCGGTTAGTGCCATGTCCATATATAAGTATTCTAAGATATATATAAATTATAAACTCTGCGTCAAGCTCTAACATTGGAACCGCGTAGGATATGCGCCTCCTACGTCTCCAGCCCTGACTAGTCCGACGACATCCTCGACTGTCTTCCACAATGCTTTATTTCAAACGAAACAAACCCTCAATCCATCTGGAGTACATGTTTTAGATGTTCCATACTCCCCGGGACATAGCCCGGAGGAGCAAAGACAGCATGCCCATCATCAACTCCCGAATGGCCAATTCCAGAGACCTCAAGCTCCCGGTGAGGAGGCCTTACCGGCTTACCAGACGGCCGGGAATACAGGAGGCAACACCTTCATCGTGGTACAGGAACAACCTAAAAGGGGGACCTGGGACCGGTTGACCGACATTTGTAAAAGTAGAGTTGGGGCAGTTTGGTATTGTTTTGCATCATTAGGTAAGCGCGGTAGAATAATCGCGACACCAGGCTCAAGTTCATGGATTGACTGGCGTTACTAACGTAAGGCCGGTTAAAATAGTGGCGATCGTTGTATTCATCCTCCTCCTAGCGGGTTGTGCCTCTCCTGGTACGAGTTCGTTCGCGACCAATATTATCAAGCTTAAAGCCCCATCAAGCCGGTATGTTTTCACCGCAAGACGTTCCCTACCTTGGACCGACCACTAATTATTGCAATTAGATATTCGAGTTACTCGTACGGAGACAGCGTGGTCTTCGAAACGTCATACACAGCTCGCAATCCCTCCACAGGTAGAGACGAAAAGCCTAACTTTATTCTCTTCGGGTTCTCGGGACATTGCAATGTATTCGAAGTCAGAACCAGGAGTTCAGGCTCACCACTGTTTGCAAAGCAATGCAACCGCAGATTTGTTGCGCCGCTCTTTATCCCCCCGGCAGAGGATACCGGAAACAACCCGATATCCTTCAGCGGCATCATTGATATCAATGGCGTTAACATAATTCGCAATATTGTGGTGGTGTTATTCTTTATCATGATGTTCTATGCCCTTGGAACGTTTGTGGCAGTATGCTTAGGCCACTGGAAGACGGTGTACAAGCTTTGGTGGGTTAGTTTAATCATGGTTATCACAACCGTCGGTTTATTCTATTTCGACACCTATAGTTTCTGGTCTCCGATACAAGGGTTTGGGTACGGTTTCCTCGGGAGTGTTTTTGATGGCGATGTTACCGTTCTTGGAATCTATTTGTTCCATGTAGCTTTATTCGCCATGCTTACGGCAAATCCGTCGGTATTACTTATATTCCTTATGCTTGGGACATTGGGTTTGATTTTTGGACTTTGGTTGATGTGGTGTTTCTTGATCGCATGGTTTGGCAGTTATTAAGAAACCATGTCTACGGGGTTTTCCAATAGATTGATATCGAGTTATTCGCTCTAGATTTTGGAGTTTCACGAACTACAAACCTAATTATCGAGCTGGTACAGTTTCCTTATTTGACGTCGGCCTGCATCCTAACCAAGCGTTGGGCCTAGTTGGGACACCCGTGGCCAGCTGGGTTTGCTAAGTTGCGATATTAGGGTCAGGTATATAATATAAATATAGGAGAAGCCAGCATTATAGAAATTGGGTAAAGAAATCGAGAGCTATGGACCTACTCATACCGCCAAACATGATAGTAATCAGTGAATAGTAACGCCCTTTAGGAGCCTCATCTTTAGAAAGCTAACCTAAACTGAACCTCATTGCGACGCTAATTTCAACCAAAGACAACGGTTGGGTCGAGCACTGCTCCATCAGCAAAGGCTGCCCTGATGCGCACCTTACCTTCACAGGTCCTCCTGAGTTTATAAAATATTCCACGCTCTTTTGAGGGGGTACGTTGATGGGTCTCAGTGGGTTGCAAGGTATCTTCATGTGTTCGGGGCCCTATGCCCCTGGCGGGCGGGCGTTCACCCCTGAAACGGGGAAATGAAAGATATCGCATTCTTTCTAAAAGAATATCTACTCAACCCAAATCGGGAGTCGATCTCGTAATTCTTCGACCGTCCCGCTGAGCTCTGAGGAAATATCGAGACCCGGAGACTTGCTAGCTCCATAAAAAGTATGTATTGTATGAAGTGGTCCCGCACCAAGGTATAAATTAAAAAGTGTGGAAAGTAAGCTAGCTGAGCTCGGGTTGCAGTCGGGTTAGCTACGTTAGGCCGGTACTGGATTTCACATGTCAAGATCCCAATCGTATAAAAAACAGGCAGACAGACACGCCACTGCACGGCCGATCACTAGCACACTAGCCTAGGCCTGAGGCAACACGCTTGGTCACTATACGCCTACTACATGTATACACATCCGTAGCCAGCAGATCAGCAGCCTCTCTACCGCCTGAATACACACCGTCCTGTATTATCATGCAGGCAGGCAGGCAGGCCGTATAGTACGAAGGCGATAATCGAGCGTGGCAGACTACTCCTTTTCGTCCTTTATGCATGCATCGTCTACATTTGGCTGCCGATATATCGGCCCTTGCCTAGCAAATCATGAAGTGGGTAGGTCTTACAATCGGACAACTGGCTCGTTGGTTGGCTCATGAGCAAACTAGTCTCCACCTCTCTAACACTTAGATCTCCGTTAGTGAATTTCATTTCTTAAGATCTTAGCCTCCCTACAGTTTTCGCTCAAGAAGGGTAATACAAAATATCTATACATATACCCATATAAATTGCATATGCCGGAGGAAAATTAGCCCAGAGGTACTCTTGTGCTCAAATTTCTGATTGAGATTGAACATTAGGTACAAAGGAATATTTCAGTCACCCGCGATTACTAGGTAGCCTTCAACTGACAATTATACTCGTAGAAAACGAACAGTAGCAAAGATAAGAAAACAGTTAGCTCTAAGGCTAATATATCCACCTCGAGAGCGGCCAAAAGCTATACCTAGCATCCACGAAGGTGGGTATACTATCCGCAGAAGAGCTCGAGCTGATGTTGCCTAGGTTGCAGACGGTGGGAGTGCATTGGGGGGGCAAGCCACGGGCTCACCTCTTGCGTCTAACTCGATATTAAGCTGCCTGGGAGCTCCATTCTTGGCTTGATCCACTGCCTCCTGCGCCTTAGACCGTACTGCTGTTTCCCCCCTTGCCAGAATTCTAACCCGGAGACGAGCTGCTCGTTTACGGCCACGCGACCACGCTGCAATGTCCGCGAAATGGGAAACCCAGCGCTTGATAATACTCCATTTTGTTCTCCAACCCTTAGATAGAAGGTCCTCGAGTCCGAGCTATATTTTCGCGCCAACAAAATTAGGTTAAAAAAGTATATAAAGGAAACAACGATTTCGCATCATAACAAAGGTCTAAAGGAGCATAACATCGACCATTTAGGGGGAACTTACATCGTCAAAAAGAAATATCCATCGCCGATCCTTCTCTTTGATGTAGTAGCCAGAAGAAGAATCACCCAATAGTCTGAAATCGCTATCATCGATGTCTACCCTTGGCTCCGTCCCAAGGTCCGCGCTGAGATCAATTTGTCGCTCTTTCAAAACCTCTACAGGATCCGGAAGGTCCAATCTAATCGGATATGCGTATTTGTCTCCACTCTCACGTCTTTCGAGCAGCAGAGGTCCTTGCGGCCCTAAGAATACCATTTGTTTTGCAAACGTCATAATATAGAGCGCTGCTAAAACGCCCAACGCGTAAAATCCGACAGTAATAAAGCATGCATACCGTATCGGGATTTTACGCGGAGATCCAGTGACACTCGTGGTCGGACGATTCGACCAGGGTAGACCGAATATAAGCCCATTCATCCCCGCGAATAAAACAACGCCAACGAGGATACGAATAGATATCTTTCTCGACATCCTAAACGCCCATGTCTTAGCTGTAGATTGTCCATCCTGGTCATCATCAAGACTGGGCAGAGCAAGGTCGGGTTGCCTAATATCGATAGCTTCGGCCCTCTTGCCTAGGATGGGGAAAAGAAACCCGAGGAATACTATACAGGCCTACGTGTTAGATAATTCTGAGTAAAACGTTATTTGAAAAATACAACTTACTTCCGAGTAATGAGTGACCGTACGTAAACAGTAGAATTATAAATGATATTCCTTCAGTGGAATTCTGGTATATTGGTGTCGCAAGGATGACAATCCATGAAGTTATGCAGTTCAAGATTAAACCACCAGTTGGAGTTCCTTCCTCATCTTGTGTCTGACCAACGTGGCTGCTTTTAGCAAAAAAAGAACTGAATGGGATAAGTTGATGCCGCGCAATTTCTCGCTTCACTATATACCTCGGCATTAGTACTAGTATCGGGTCAAGCATAACGCATCTGCGCCACAAGAACACTCGCGACGGGGTGATGCCCGGACCACTGTTACTCTTACCCCTTGCATTTGTATATATCGTACCAATTAAGTTTCCCGTGGCAGACATAGAAATAATGGCCGCGACCGCTCGAGTTGTTCCACGGTCTCCTGGTATGAGCTCACCACCTGGGTGGAAGACCTTTTGGAAGACTCCGTGGAAAACAGACACATAGTCGGTATACTGTGCAATAGTTTCGTAATCAAGGATGAGGGACTACGAAATGGCCGCCGTTTGAACTAGGTTAACTCAGCTGCTAGGCGAGTAATAATATAGGACTCCTGCAAACGAAGAATCGGAAGGATAGCCATACGCACCACGACAAGATTAAAAAAGAGATATAAGACACTAACAATTGTAATCGCTGTGAGGACACCGGATTTCAATTTTTGTTTCTTTTCTTCGGGGGTACCCGCAATCTCGGCCGTTACCTAAAACTTTGTTAGTGTTCTGTAATATTTACAGAGTCAGGATTAGTTATACTGACGTAGTTCGCGTTCTCCCAGCCTTGGAATGCATAAAGCGCAAGGATTATAGCCACTGCAATTGTCGCTCCCTCAACTTCGGAACTCCGATTAACACGACCAAAATCTCGGTATGCTACCTCAGGCCCGGTCCCTTCTCTTATCAAGCCTCCTATTAAGCCTATCAAACAGGCTAATAGCAGAAGGATAGACTTGAACGCGGCAAGAAATAGATTTAAGTCGAGCCCAAATTCCTTCAGAAGAAGATGGATTATAGAAATGACTAGTACCAAAAGGAACGCAGTCATCTTATAGGCGTATTCCCGAGTCTCTTGGCTCTGTCCATCAGAAACACTGTAGATGGAAAATATCAAGGAATTAGGCCCCGAAGTGCTCAAAAAGACGAAGAAGTAAGCGTAGGCGCTGGACAATATAAGATTCGGACGCGGGAGAATTTTCGATATCTAGTTACCTCAGGTGAGTCAGGTGATGGTTTAAGAGCATGAGACGGAAATAATCGCAGGTCGTCGGAGAATATCTTAGTTAGCAGGGGTTCACTTACATATGTAAATTCGCCGCCATTGTATGGCCATTTAGTACCATATTCCAAGTATACGATAGCGCTATCGCGTTTGGGAAGGTGTTGGTTTAGTTCATTCTCCTGGACATAATCATCTGCTCGTCCAAACTGTGCAACACGTACCTGACATAAGTGTATACGACGCCGAATAACCAAACAAGCAAAGCCGACCATTTTGAACCAGCGAGAATGAATATTTGGGCAGGTGTATAGTAGATCCCGGTCCCGATCATCTTGTTAACAACAAGTGCTACGATATCCCATTTCTCCAACTGTCGAGTTTGCACTCGGGTCATGAGTGCAGTACCTTGTTCAGGTCTGTGGGCCAGGGGGTTCTCCATCTCTATACCCTCGACTTGGTCATTGGTATCCGGATATCAACAAAAATGTACACCAGCTAGCCTAGGGGAATGTCCGGCAAGGCGGGATGATGTAAGGATACAGGGCTAGGGATAGCTTCTGAGAAAGTTTTTCGAATGACGATCGAATGGGTATGAAATCCTCAGTTTCTAAACGGACACTCGCATGCATTATAAAGAGATACCAGCCGTTCACTGCTAGGGTACGAGTGCGTCCACTGTTGGTTTTGCTGCAGAGAGGTGTGCCACGGAGGTCTGCACGTCCCCCAAAGCATCAATGAAACCTAGTAGCCTTATAAGAATCGGCCCGCTGGCGCAGCTGTACAGCCCTGGCTCGGCTATCTTACTCCGTATACGCAAGGATCCTTCTCATCTCTGGCTGAATCAAAGGCGTATCCGCTATATAAGCCCGTGTATCAACCACGGAAGGAAGGAAGGACGGTTTGAATCACTTTAAATTCGCATATTCGGAATCCTTAGCCCCTAGAACCTCTTCGCCTACCTCTTACTTCGCCCTTCAAGTCCTCTTATCACGGGGTTCTCATTTGGAATTTGCATCAACATTGATAGATTAGGCGACCTTGTCCTAGTGGCTTGGTTATCTACAATTGAGGATGTCACGACAATGCAAGCAATATATCAGTTTCAGATACACTGTAAACTCCGAAGTAATTGAAACGTTTTTGAGAATGTGGTTTCCAGACCAAGATTTCGAGATCGAAGTATGATTAACAATCCCATATATACTTATGTATATACTCAAGTACACAAATTCTTTTGAAAGATATCAAACTCCTTCTTCGACCTAGCTAACGACATATCTTGCATGGTGTCTAGGAACCGGACGAAGCGGGAGCCGCGAAGTGGATACTCACAGTTCCCCGCAAGCTAAGCAATGTACGTATTTCAGGTGTCTTTCGTCTGAAGAAGAGAACGCTGTTTCTGATCATGACCCTGCAAAAGACACAAATCCTTAGGATCCAGGAGGAGGCGGAAAAATATCAAGGCTACAACCGCGGGAACACCTCCACCTATTAGTGCATGCAGGCCTCCTAACCTCACACAAGGCCGTTATTTATGCACATGCTGATCTATTTCTTCGACACCAACTTGCAGCTTGTGTAACAAACCAACAGAAGTACTTCCCATCCGGGTACCGGTACATGCAGCTTTGAATCAAGGCCACTCTAGGCAGATGAAAATCTGCATGCGGGCCAGGGGGTCAGAGCAAAGGGTTGTTCGGCATTGCTAGCCAAGGAATGAAAAAGTTTGATCATATCTGCAGCGAGAGCCTCCGTGTATAATACCCCCTCGCGAGAACCTACGAGCTCCCTAAATGACTCCGGTCCCCTACCTTACAAGTTGAGGCGCCCTTCGTGAGAGTTCAAAATAATCTCTTCTGCAAGTCTACTTTACTTTAACTTTCACTTTTTCACTTTTACCTGATATATTCTCTCTTTTTCCGTGTGTTTTTTGGTTTTTGGTTTTGGTATTTTCCGCGGGACTGGTTCAACACTAAAATCAGCCCTTTTTGCCAGAGCGCGGATAAAAATTAAAATATCATGAATGGAAAATTCGAAAATGAGTCCACAGCCTTGCTGGAGGGGTGGAGAGCTTATCCAATGCACTGCTTCGAAAACGAGAGGCTGGTGTCCGAAGTTGAGATGCAAGAGATTTGCGAAAGGCTGTCTAGAATGGCGGCCGACCATCTCTGCATTCCAAACGACGAAAAGATAAGGCTGAAGTTCCTGCACCTCAAGCGAAGGCGTCAAAACCGACGAATGGTAACACCAGAGGGCGAAAATGCAAGTTCAAGCGACGAGGCTGCTGAAGATGTCATTACATGCATTGCGCAATTAAACAATCATCTTCAGCGGGTAAATAGCACAGGTTCACAGCAGACTGTTGCGTAGTAAGCTCCCTCCGTGGTTAGCCCAGTAGAGCTTTGGAACAGAATGCCACTGACCCCATTGGTGGATAACAGCTACTTTGATGCAAGAAACTCTTGGTCGCGGCTTCAAATCACTGAAGAAACAATACGTAGAGTTTTTATAGCTCACTTGGTTCATCCCAAGCTTATCCGTATTCTTGCTGCCTTTGGTGCGAAAGTCAATGCAACTGAGGAGAGTTATATTTCGTATTTTGACGACATTCGGGAACCGAACCCATTTCAAACCACAGATTTTACAATTTTCACAGAATTATGTGGCTATGGTCCGTTCACAAGTATTTCCTTAGCCTGGTCTTCGAAGTTTTCTAACCCGGAACTAGAAATTGGCTATATCTTCAAATATGTTGCAAGACACGGCCGCAATCGCCCGAAAGACCCTTTCGTTATCAGACAGACTGGGGTTTACCAAAAATACAGCCCACAAGATAAAACAGGGGCCTGGGTCTTCTTACATGCCGCTTCGGGCCTAAAAGATCGTTTGGGGTCGCTATTCGAAAAGTTTAACCAGCGGCCGCAAGATTTAGCGCTTCAAATCGAAATACATTTAGTAGTTCAACAATATTGTGAGGAGGGATGGAGGCCGTACATCGCATATCTTGAAGGTTACGCAGAGGATCTCGTAAGTACCTACGTACGAGCAGCTTGACACTTTAGAGAAGAGTATAATCTCACACGGGAAACGATTTCTATGTTATAGACTGATAGAGGGTTTTATTCTCAGCCCATATCGCGGCCGGAGGGAGAGTCCCTCCAAGTAGAAACAGCTGACATTCGTGAATTGCATTTCCTCTCAGACAGACTTCGACGTTTACTTCAGGTTATTGACGTCGATATTTACCTGGCACAGAAATTTCTTAATTTCATAGAGAGGCTCATGGCCAACTGGCAGAATGCCAGAATAAATGTTGATGTCAATACAAAGCTCAGAGCCCTGACGGCTGGGTTTGGAGAGCATGTGTTTAACTTGGAGGTCAACAAATCACGACTCTCTGCTCTGCTCGACAGAGTAAAGGACGTCTCAACGCTTGTGAGTCTGAATCTTCCATGCCTCCGGCACGCGATTTGATTATCACTAATAAACTAGCTCTTAGGTTCGTCAAGTTTTAGATTTCCGGAATGAGGCATCAAACCGCGAAATGAGTCTAAACTTACAGCGCCTAACGGCCGCGAGTGTAGAGGAGAATCAACATATGAGCGCTATTGCGGCTAAAGGTGTGAAAGACACTAAAATGATGAAGCTCATTACAATTATTACAGCCATCTTTCTTCCTGCAACTTTTGTGGCGGTAGGTAGCAGCTTTTCTCTCGCATAGAATTTCCTCTGCTCACGTTCGTGTACAAACTTCACAGAGCATATTTGGGACCAACTTTTTCGATTACGACAGCGAAACGAGAGGAATAGTCATGGGTCGAAACCTATGGATATATTTCGTACTCGCGGGAGGGATCACAAGCTCAATTTTCTTAGGATGGCTTGTTTGGAAAGTTAATCTTGGGAATCGAGTAATTCGCGGTATTCAGCGGACCCTGAGGTATATGAGGCGTTCGTTTCCCCCTTACGATGAGGAAAAACGGATTGCGTCTTATCCCAGTCTATCAGCACCGTAGGGATCTCTCATATAGCGCCTCTGGCTATGGGATTTCATGGGCTTATAGGGTTGTGACTAGTCTACTTAAACCTACTCGCCCTATTGAACCCTAAAGTCAGTTGTTCATATATTAAGCCGACGGATGGGCTGGCTACTGCGTTTACGGCAATATCTCATTTTTTTGAGGGTCAGAATGTATATACAGTAAAGATGTTGATAAATAGTTAATCAGAGAAATGTATTATTATGCAGCCTGCGAGAGTCCCCAAGGGTCCGTGTGGGAACAGAAGCGGATCCTGCAATACCTGGATATATGTACACGTGTAATTGGAACCTGGTTTCGGTGGTAACCACCAGCTTGCTACAAGCCGCCTGGATTCGAGGCTACAAATACAGATTTGCTACAGACGTGCCCCCATACTGGGGACCACCTTCAGCCTCCATGTTCCAAAAAAACCTTGATAGGCCGCACTTTGTCCAGAAAAGCCGAAAGTCGTTGCTTAGAAGCAGTCAACGTGTCACATGTGTCTGACCAACACACTAGTCTGGCGAACACACCTGTCCACGCGTGGATAGATGAATCCCTGGCGGGACAGGAAGGAGAATACGCTAAGGCAAAGCCCTGTCCTCGCAGCTGCACTTATGCGATTATTCTCATGCCTGAGCTACGATTGAGTTCTTGAGGTGCTTGATGATGCATGAAATGATGTATACATGTATGTACTGATACTTGATTGCCAACAGGTGTTCCCGAAGCCAAGCTAGTCTAGAATCAAGTCCTTGTGATCAGGAAGCTGGCGCTTCCAGAAAAATAACTTGCCTTCTTTTTTCCTCCCCTTTATATTTATTTGGCCGGGTTTTGGATTCACCCGACCAAGACCGGACCTAACTGAATCCACCAACTAACACAACGACCATAGTGCCTTGAAAATCATCAGCATAATTACAAGACTCGAGAGTTATCGATATATCACAGCCCCGCCGGTCATACTAGCTATCCTAGCGAGTGTACCTAGGATCTTTTGTATATGAACTTATCATCATACCGCGAGCCGGCAATGGCTGACGCGCAAATGATTCCGACACCATCCTGTCGTTTTCACGAACTCCGGAAATCACTCATGAATAATGACCCGTCGATTTCGGTCTCGACGTGGTATCCCCAAATGTGGACTCAAGATAGCGAAAAAGAATACCACACATTCTTCCCGGTAGAAAACCTTCGCAAGCTATTCAGAGCACAAAATTTTGACGACATCTTAAATTGCGACTGTATTAATTGTTTGAAGGAATGCGAGAGGGCAAAGAAATGTGGTTTTGTCTGGGAAAGCTCTCAGAGAAGTAATGTACTACTACAGCTGAGAAACAACATTTTAAACAGATCCAACCTGTGTCGGATATTTGGGCTGCTCATAGAATGTCGGGTTCCAAGATATATAGGAATATTCAGTCAATACGTACAAAATAGACGGGATACCAATGAGCCCGAGAGTAATGGGAAGTTCACCCGCGGTGAACTTGAGGGCATCAACTTCTCAAGAGTTAGCCCTTCCTCCTCCGTTCTCACAAACGATAATATGAAATATTTTTTGAAACGCCAGCATTCCTACTTCGAAGAGCCGATTCCCTGGAACTCAGGGACGATGAGCCTCAAACGAATAGACAACGGCCGTTCACTTCCCATCGCGCACGATGTCACCACTTGTCGCCCTAATCGCGAGGGTGGAATACAAAGTCACGTTCTTGCATTCAACATTCTCTCAAACTCTTTGACGGAAGCCAACTTTAGCAATAACATCGCGACATTATTGGGCAACGAAATAAAGGTTGACCTAGAAAAGGTAAAATATCTCTGTGGACGTCGACGAACCCCTATTATAATGTCTGCATCGTTGCTAACCCCATTTGAGAATAGCCCTACCCTTTCGTCATCAAGATTTTTAAGAACAGTGGAGAAGGGGAGAGGGAAATGGAGCAACTCAGGAATAAGCTCAATGAGTATGAAGTCGTTCAGGCCTGTCAGCAAAGAACGGAGCAATCTCGTTGTCTCAGAGACTTCATATGCATGGACGTCGCCGCATTTGTGTATGGTTCAGAATATTGCCTAATCTACCCTAAAGCTATAGGTAGCATGGAAGACTTCTTCAACGACGGCCCTTCAGCTCAGTGGAGCTTCATTACTTCGTTCGTATTATGGAAACAGCTCGCACAAATCGGCGAAGGTATTGACTTTATTCACAACACTCTCAATACGCAGCATCTCGACTTGAAACCTTCCAATATATTAGTATTTGGGGTTCGGGGATTCGATAATGGGGAAGATGATGCCGAGGGAGAGGCGGCGTCAATAACGAGGTCGCAATCGTCAGCACAGGCCTCGCAGGAATCGGGCACACCATCTATTAGAAGCAAACAGCCGCTGGTCAACGTATCGTTTATGATCAGCGATCTCAGCCACAGAACATTGGGGTCGAACGAAAATGAGGATCAGCCATCCTTTAGCAGCGGGGCCTCGGCGGTATTTGGGGACCCGATCTGGAGGCCTCCAGAATGGTATAACCTACAAACAGGTCGGGAAACGTCAAATGATTATCAACTGTACGACTACTGGACGTACGGGGCTATACTTATCGAAGCCGCTGCACACGATATAGGCCAGTGGAGCGCAGTGAACGAAGGGGTAAATCACGTGAATGAATTTCGCAGGCGGCGAAGAGAGGAAGGCCGTTCGAAGAGCTTTTTTACTCTTAAGGGGAATCGAGCTGATCCAAACTTTGCAGTAATTGAGCAGCTACGGGTATTAAGTGGGTTTCGCTACCCACCGGGTAGGAATCCAAGGGACTCTGAGGGGGTACAGGAAGACTTTTACCACCGTATCTCTGTCGACATCGACAGGCTTTTGAGCATTAAACCCGAACACAGGCGCTCCACCTCGTCCCCGAACCGGATAATCCAAACCCAGTTTTCGAGACCAACGGCAGGGACAGAAACTAATAGTTCTCGTCCCACGACGACAATTTCACCAATTGGATCCCCTGGACAGATCGAAACACCACAAACGCCTCCTATAACATCCCCGATGATACCAGGCGAAATTCCTGTCCAGTCCCCAGTAATTCAAAGTCCTCCCCAACTAGGCTTCGGTCAAGACTACTACATGCTCAATTACCCGGATGAATATCTGTAAGACCACACGCTTAGCTCAGGATCAATATGGTATATAACTGACACCGCTATATACCCGGAACTTGGTGCGCTCGGGTCGGCGGTTCCGAAACCAGCAGCCAGGTACAGATCTCGAAAGCCACACGCATGATCCGGGAATACACGCCATCGACTCGACACTCCCATTCATATGAAGGTAACAACTCAAATACATTAATTTCTTAGCCTTCACTATAAGAGTTGAATCGAACCTCTGAAATTGCCGACTCTAATTTTATGACACAGCCAGGAAAATCTCATTACCTAGTTCAGACCTAAGAGGCTTGTGGAGTGTCGTATCCGATCACGGAACTCAACACTGGAGGTTCCCGACCGTAGAAAGTAAGTGCGCATCGAATGATAGCCGGCTAGCGACTGCACCGACCTGAGGTTGTCTGACATACTTGATGGGCTTTCACTCAGATGGCTTATCTTTTTTCGAACATCTATCGGGAATCTATCACTACGCAGGGTAGGTAGAGAAATTTAATGGAGCCCTTTTCGTGTATATCGTCGCCCCGGGCGCCCCGGATGCTCTGTTGCTGACAGTTTAAACTCAAGACCGTTCGAGCCGGTTCAAATTATTCGTTTTGCAGTTGTGATTCCAAGTGAAAGGTTCCTTCGATCCAACCAGAGAATCAAAATCGAGCAAAAGCCTGCGACAATCTGGCTCTTCACAGACAAGCCTACTAAGGTTGTATACGTATGTTCCCTTTGACTTTACAAGGTATACTGCGTATGGTTATGCAAAGAAGGTAGTGGGCTAATTTAAGATATGGCCGTCTAGCCTCATGATCAAATTGCATCATCGAGCGCCTCAGTTCGCTCGGATTACACAAGCGGGACATATGCATCGGGCAATATCAATCATCTGAGGAATCACGTACGGCGAGCTTGGATTTTCATCGTCCCCGACCATGGACCTAGTCAACGAGATGAAACCCCGTCCGGGTGCGGCTTTATCTTCAATAGTAAGAGTTATCTTGCTCCCTTAATTTTACCTAGAATTGCCCTGGAATCTAAGCCGTCGTGATGATTTAGTAACCACCTCTATATCGGTTGAGCAAATTGGGCCGCAGATTCGGCTCAAGGAAAAAAGGGAACCAGTCCGACAGGCAATGATCTTAGATCTACCTCCTCGCCTGAAAATCCCTTTTCGAGCCGGAGAAGCTGGAAGACTTTTGGACTGCTACGGAGAAAGTTCATTTTCATTTTCGGACACAGAAAGTAGGTCACCACATTGAAGCCTTGTTGACACTGCGGGTTAACACAAAAATTACCCTGACTCTCAATTTGACCGACTGACCCTTGTTCAGGCGCCACAGTGTTTGCTCGAGCTTTCAACAATGTCAATAGCTTGCTGAGGAAGTTTAATACCATTTCCTCATCATTCCGCCCATGAGGCGAACGATCCTCCGTTTGTGGCCGTCTGGCCATAGATCCACTGTATATCAGCTAGCGTGGTATATGTGCATGTGTAAGTATATAGAAGTTATCATATCATTTTTACCCGAGGGCAACATTACATGGATACTAGCGACGTTAATTAGGCCAAACTCTTACGAATAAACTTTAGATCCAGTCATCACTAACGCTAGTACATTTTCGTAATCGATATATTCCCGTTCGCACTAGTCGGGGAGACCCTTGCGTTCGCACGTATTAATACGATCCCCCGTGCTTCATTTAGCTATAAAGCACACCTACCGCGTGCTACGCCAGTATAATATTGGGTAGTACGGCTGCAGGCCCAAAAAACTTAATGTGCTAGCTGTAGACCGCGTAGCGAAACCGAGGCCCTCACCGTCGCTCCAGAACCGACGTCAAAGCTCTCTTCTTTAACCAAACCGGGCGCGTCTCGGACATCGGAGAAGGGGATCTCGACGAATCCGGTCTCTTCATTCTTGTTGAGGAGAGCGATCTTGAAACTTGATGGGTTCGCGAGCAGATCCGCCGTTACAGGGATCCGGAAGGCCTGGTCGAAAGACGGGTTGTAGATATCGGTACCGGGGGTATATGATTTAACCGCGGTACGGAATTCCTTGTCCCCCCAGGTGACTTTGATGCTCGGGTTCAACTGATCGCGTTGGCCTTGGAGCCCGAGAGCGCTGGCTATAAGGACAGTTGCAAGGCCGACAATCTGCCCCTGACCACCACCCTCCGCCTGGGCAGAGGTCAAGGCGACAGCATTGTCGACAAAGTTGTAGAATTTGGCGTGGAGCGTAAGTTTGGAGTTAGTGTGTTCTCCCTTGTGGAAGATATCTAGCTCCTGGGTGCCACCATTGAGGAGGAGGGCCTTGACGGTGGTTGTGGCGATGCCGATATCATCATCGCCAGCGAGATCGTCGTCTTGGATGTCGACAACGATCTCCTGCTCGTGGTCCGCGATGAGGAAGTCATGTGTCTCGTTCCACTCAGGGTCATGGTCGTTATCCTTGGTTGACGTGCGCCATTCTTCCTCAGCGCCGACATTCACCTTGCAGTAGCAATCCGGAACATCCTTAACAAGTTTGGCGAATAAACCTTTGGCGCCGCTCTTCTTCGATGCACTGATACCGGACGCCTTGCCAATAGTCAGACGCAAAGCTCCAACGTGTGGTAGGTATGTCTTGAAGTAGTCGTTGTTGCTGTCCAGCTTGACGAGAAAGCGGTTCGGCAGAACGGCCATGGAGGAAACGACGTTGAGAATAACCTTCCGGACAAGTTTGTCGACCAAGAAGAGATCGGCGATATTGGCAGCATTGGTGAAGTTGAGTTTGAGCTCGGGAGGGTTGATGAATGCGACTTGTGCAGCTCCGATCTTGCGAATCCACATGGTAAGCAATCTGACTCAGAGTAGATGGACGTGAAAATGGGAGGCTATACCAGGGGAATGACGTTCGTCAATGGAGCGAGCAGAATCGAGAGCCTGCCCTTAAGGTGGATATGTTCGATACCCTTTTCAAGAGTTGTAAGATTAGTACCGTGTAGAGCATAATCCCTGCATACATTTCCAAAGGAGAACATACAAACTTTGGGACCATCTTTCCGTCGAGATCGATATCGCTCTGACCTTCCCAAGTTACGTCCATATCGAGCTTAATACCGTCATGATCAGTTTTGTGGACGTCCACCTCGGAGATCCTAATGGGTACGGGTCCGAGGTCGAGCTTGGAAAAGTGGAGAGTAGCCAGAGGGCCAGGAAGCATAGTCGCAAACATGGGCTCGACGATGTCCTTGACCATCCTGCAACCGGCAACGTTGATATTGGGCCATAGCTGCTCAACAATGTCGTTGAGGAAATCAACAGACTCAGTGCCGCCCGAGATAGTAAGCTTGTGAAGAAGGTTCGCCATGGTTCGGACGAAGAAAGGTCGATTCTGTAGGTGGGGACTTCGACAACTTGAAATTGGATCGAGTTCAGGCGGACAAGAGAGTCTAGGTAAAGCTTGGGTTCGAGGCTAACGCTTCGATAAGTATTTCTTGGTGTTCGTGTGTGAACCCCAATCCTGAAGCCAGGACCACGGAGTTAAGTACCCTTTTTTTCTCTCTTCCATAGGGAGTGGGGTCGAAATGCCCAACACGCGGGGACGTCATATATTGCCTCATCCTGCAGGCAGTCCAGGCCGTGTGCGGTGTGAGGGGTAAGGAAGATATGTGGAGTTCAGGGGCTAACCGCTCGTGGTTAGTATCCTCTTGTTGGATTTTGGTATCGGGTAAGTCAACCCTGAATCGGGGCTTTCCCTTGGCGTCGTACACGCCTTTCATTGGCCAATGGACTGCCAAGCCTTCCCTCAATTGGCTAAAGCCCCAGTCTGGGTTCAACGCAATAGCAAACCTCTTGACCCAGTCCGGACTCGCTTTCGATACCACAGCCGGATGGGATCTCTATCCTGACCTGCGCTATGGTATGATGCCTATAAACATGATAAAGACGTACGTGAAACGGCCGAATTCAATTGTAAGATATGTTTCGGTGCCAATTTTGGCGACCTCATCAATGTTTACCATCCCCATATATATCTGTTCAATTCGCCCGCGATAGCAGTCCCAAAGACCCCGCGCTTAGCAATATCACCGATTGGCACTGGTATCTCCTTTTGCACTAAAATCGGCCCTACCGTTTGTAGCTATCGCCCGTTGTGAGACAGAAAGGTGGGTCGGCTATTGCCCAGGAAACTGGCCCACGTCCTATCTCAACTCCGATAGAGATCGTTGCATCTAAGTTGTTTTCTACCGGAATCATTAATGAAACGAGCGCGAGGTGTTCTATTCGTAGATGTCTTAGACGAATGGGTGACTAGATCTATAGTCAGTTATATAGCTATACGTTGCGAGCCCTAGAGCACCCGTATACGTATCGAAGCACTCAAGATCGATCTACCATTTCCTCTGAACTAGCTAGGCCATCTTGGCAACACCGACGTATTGTTTACTACCCCACGACTCGGGATCCCTCCAGTCTCGTAACCAGGGGTCCCTCACATTCTTAAAGACCAGATACCAACTTTTGAATATCCACTGCCCGAGCAACGACCAGGCCTGAGAATAATCTTCGACCGTGCCATCGTTAGGAGGGTCCCAGGCAAGCGACGGATCCCTAAAGGCGTTTTGAATAGTTCCAGCGCACAGCCGATCTGTAAAATGCGTCAGTCACTGCCCCGATGAAGAATAAGGTTATCACGAAGTGCTATTGGGAATTCATACCATCCTTCGGATGCCTATAGGTATCTATGATAAAGCCGTTCCTTTTGACAGGATACCAAATTAACTGCTCCATTGCCGAGTCCTGGCTCTTGCCCAATCCAAAGGCGATTTTAGGAAGCCTATCCCTCGATGTTTCGCACGGTAAATAGCGCGTCTTCTTAAATATAACAGCTTCTGGGATATTTGCGTAGATCAGCTCCACGATCCATGGGTGTAACCGCGTCCACATATTAGTACTGCTGAGAATTGGTGGGCCTGGATACGGCGTGTTTGGTTCCAAGAGCTCCGGGACCCCAGGGTCAAGTGACTGAAATGCAGCGTCATTTTTTGACCGCCTAAAGAGTGGGTATTCACTAAAAGATTCTCCCCAACCGATCCGGATAGCCAGAGCTCCGACACACCAAGCGCCTCCCACCTGACATGTCGACGGAAACCATCGAAGTTTTCCTTTATATTTCGAGATATCTCCTTTCTTATCGTCGACATTGAATTGAAGAGTAGGTATTTTATATTGATTTCGGGTGAAGTACGTAGCAAACGTAGAATATTCACCCCAATACTTCGACTCTCTTTCAAACCCGCGGGGTAGTGACTCGTTATACCAGTACTTCCCTACTTTTTTGTCAGCTAACAAACTCTAATTAAGAGCCAGAGGTCCACATGAGGCTACTAGGCGGGGAGGACGGCGGACCTACATCTATCACGAAAACGGGTATGATTCGCGCCAAGTCCTAGATTCCTATCGAGGACAGCCAAACCAGAACTAGGCCAACTTTCGAGGAGAGCAATCGGCTGCTTATAAGCGAGGGCAAACCCCTCATAACTAAGCTCGGACGAGACACAATGCAGATAACTCGAGCCCAAAAGGTCTTCTTGGGCTCCACTTTCAAAGAGCCGCTGATTTAATGTAGGATAATAGATGTTTACGATATGATTGTCAGGGACTGTAACGTGCGCATAGTACATATTTGAAAGCTTGAAATCGAAACGTGAACCCTCTATGGTGGTTCCGGGATTGGTCTGTTGCTCGACGGAGTTATCGACTGATTTTACCGTTCTAGGTTTGAAAAGGGTTGTGTTAACTCAATGCTAAACATATGAGGTAGTGGAAGTAGTAATTATAGACCTCTCTCATGGGGAATCTAACATACGTTTCGGTAGAATCTGTGGACACCGCTAACCTGAACTTCCGAGCAGAGTTCAAAGAATGGCGACCAACGGTGAAGGTTGCGTACCAACCCACACTCTGGTTGTAAGATACTGGAATATCAAGCACACCATCTAAACCTCGTTATACGTTAGTCTGATGACACCAGAAAACCCAATCGACTCGTGAAGCTTCGAAAACCGTTAAGAGTTTGGAACTTTGAATGGGTTTTGGTCATCGATATCGATACATCCGTGTTAAGACACATGTACATCGTGTCGATGAGGGGGCTAAATGAAATAGGTTGATTAGAGTCGGATATCGGAGAACTTGAACACTTACTATCATCGGATGACTTGTCTACCGATCCTCCCGGCGTGATCTGTTCAACTGGGTGGGAACCCTTCAAATCTAGACTCAAGAGAGGTGCGTCTAAGTTACCCTTCTCGCTGGTAACGGATAGCACAACCCTTATCAGACACCACCAAAGGGCTACTAGCCCAGAACGCATAATCCTGATGTTACAAATATCGAGTGATATATATAAAGTTCAAGATTTAGTCCACCGGGAACGTGTGGTAAAGCTCATGCTCAAGCTGGCAACTTTGATATAGCGGTAGTAAAGATAGGAACTAGAACCAAGCGCTGGACTGATGCGAATCGGAGAGCGAGCTGAGCGGGAGAGTCCTATATCTTGTTTATGCCAAGAAATGATGGTTAAGTTATATTTTCTGAGAGAGCGGGCAACTTAAAGTACAAAAAGAAAGTCCTGAATCGAGCAGCGGGGGCAGCCTGGTTTGAAACACCACCAGCTGGCCAGTCGTCCCCAATTCAAAATTATTTGTCCAGTCTCGGGACTGGGCTGCTGTCTCTTGTGGCCTAGACAGATATCATGTTGCAACCAAATTATCTGGTTACAAGACTGGTTGCAACTCCAACTGTTGTAATTTTGGAACGATAATGTGTTGGACTAACAAATTCCAACCTGCGGCGCAGTCGCCGTCTTGCCAGACAGCTCGACATACCGTAGGGGAAATCGTGGCTTTTTGGGACGGGAAATCTCGGTTGGCGACTAAATTAAGACGCCGGAAAGGCGATATAGACCGTCTCAATATTCAAAAGAAAACCCCAAAGCGCTTCAAAACCCCGGACTGTAAATGAGTACTTAGCCCCCGGTATATACCAGTAATGCTGCCATAAGACATGAATTCTCCCAGCGGTACCAGAATTTGTGACTTCGGCCTTCCAACTTATGGATGGCCCTTATTCTCCCAATCAATCTATTAGCATTTAATATTCATGAGTACTTACGTTGATCACTGCCGATTTATATTTTAAATAATTAAGAATTGTGACAGTGGTCCATATGGAAGAATCCAACAAAGTGTCAAGGACCTAAGCATTAATGTACAATTGTCGTACGTATATACGATACACACCATACGCACCTCGGTGTTTAACCTAGGCGTAGGGTCATATGCGCATGCATGCCTGCTTGGGCAGTTTAGAGGGTACTCGATAGCTCCCACAAAACCACAGAGCAAGAACACACGGTCCTGAGATCGAGACGGACACCCTTTTAAGTACGATAGATTTTCCATTGAACCTCGCAGTTGTCTGGTTTAACCGCTTTACTTCAAATCAAAGTTTCTATTTTTCTATCTCTATTTTCTACTTTACTGAAAAGCAAGCAGCGCAAACACAAAAGGTCGTGGTACATGAATTCGTAGATATCGTTCCGTCGTAAATGATATTTTCCCCTTCGATTTTCGTTTTTTGTTGTATCGTTGTATTCTGTCGCCCTCCCTGGGCACCCTGAACAAGAACCATACGTGCACGTACGCGTGAGACCGGCAGAAGCGTCTATATCTCTAATTTAATATTGGCCTACCCGTCGGGCTCTCATGATACCCTTGATGACGCCTTCTGTTAGGTATTTATGAGCAATTTAGGGATTTCGGCAAAATATCTAAATGTAGTGTGATACCTTCCGGTCCCAGGGCGCTGCCTACCTAGGACTCCTAGGTTAATAATCGCCTCCATCTTGACCATTGTCGTCTCCACCTTGACCATTATCGTCTCCGTTACCGTCTCCATTATCGCCCCCGTCTTGACCATTGTCGGTCGGCTTCGGGCCCCTTGTCAACGTGATTGTCCTTGTGCTCCCGCCTTCATATGCGTACTGTACATAAATGGTCCTCACCCTCCGACCCTGTTCCGTAATATACCGTGTGATAGTTCTCGCAGGAGCGGGAGGTCGAGCAAAAACTGTTTTTGTACTAATCGGCCGCCCGCCGACGTACACCACGTAAAGCGTCTCCGTCCGACCGCCGTTCCGAACAGTCCTGGTAACCGTGGTGGGCGCACCGACATTCTTGGGTGGTGGGCGTTGTACGGGGGCGGGAGGAGGGGTGCCTTTGAAGCCATAAGCGTCAGCGCCAGGTGTGTCTTCTGGCGACCTTTGGCACATAGCGCAGAGAACCCCGCTGGTGCCGGATTTCTTCACGCTGTTCGCACGTGCTACCCATTTGCAATCCGCTTGCAAGCATCTTATGGCTGCAGCATCGTGATGTCCCTGCGTTGTTGTCGCGTAGAACACAAAAGGCGAACCATGGGCTGGGATGTTAGATTTTTGGTCGAAGGCATACCAGTCGCACCCGGGTGTGTCATCAAGCACTCTGTTGCACTGGTTGACTAGAACTGCCTGTTTGGGACCCTGTTTGGGAGCCTTTGCCACATAATTGCACCCTGCTTGTACACCACGCGTGCCAACGGCATCTCTATATGCGAATGGCTTGTCGTTGGTTCCCTTCGGGCAGACCCAGACTATGAATGGTGCCCCGTTGGACTTGATAGCGACGGAGGTCCCCGCGCAAAAAGCGACTGCGACGGCGATTTTTGAGAACAACATCTTCCAGAAAGAAGAGGATTGTGTTTGATGTGGGTAGACCAAAGAGCCTTCGGGCTTTAATGAAAGTTTAACGTTTAACGTTTGCAGCAAAGATTTAAAGAATGTGTGCAGTTGGGTTTTTAATGAGCGTCTTGAACCGTGTGCTGCCAGTCGATGATAGTAAAGTATCAGTCGATGGGGATGAGGAGGAGAGAGCGAGAGATGGACTCAGGGAAAGAGCCCATATTTATAGATAATCTTCAAGAAAGAAAATAATATAATTAAGAAGAATAGGAGGATTACGATGGTACTAGCTTCTCATATCATTCTGCTTGTGCACCCGTAAGTACTTTCCGGCATATTGAGGCTCTTGGTTTTGTTTTTTTCTAGTAATCCAGCCGTTGTCGGGCCGCGGCCTGTTCCTCGCCGCATCGCCTGCCCCTGCGATTATAGAAGCAATAGTATATATATGTATATAGAAGTAAGCCCTGGGTTCGTCAATGCGACAGAGGAACGTCTAGACGTCTTGGAGGGGGATTAATCCGCAATATTCAAGGTGGATCCAGAATAAGAGAAAATACCTCCCTGAGGGAACTAGAGCAGGTGGGAATCCTAAGCGCAAGTCGGAAAGCTAAGCTGGCGTTTGGTTAGTTCCAAGTTCCGACAAAAGGAATAAACGATTTGTGCGACCGTGGCGGCATAGGAATGCCGGGTCGGGACGTTAGCCAACTCTTGGATTCCAGGCTAGCCAACATTGTGCAACGCTTAACAGTCAGGACGTTAATGCGTTATAGCACCAGGAACATATAATATTAGCGATGGTTATGCAAGCTGGGTGGATTATACAATATAGGTCTGAGTTCTATGATCTATGCCAGAGTTGGAATTGGTATATATCTTGTTTTTTTTTAGAACCATTTCTCCGTTTCAGAGAATGTATGGATAGTGGAAACAGTTCGCCATACTAGCATCTTTTACTGAGGGGGTAACCTTATAACGTGTTCTCTATCTAAAACTTAGAAACGCTTGCTACAAACCATTTGAATAGGTTCACAAGACAAAGCTACAAGATCCGAATTAACATAACAGAGAAGTAGAAGCCTAGGCGGCTGGGTCTACGTCGCCACGCCGGTTGATTCCAAGTAATATTTCGAGATCCCCAAAATACAACTTGACGGCGATGCGCGATGTGTTGTACGTCCTAAGAATTTAGTTCCTCAAGAGTCAGTCTCAAAACCAGACAGTTTCCACACGAGTCCCAGACGAAGAGAGGTATATACATCCGTAAGCAACCCCTTCTGGTCCGGAATCACCTCCCAGATTATGTTGAAAAGTATTTAGGTTGCCGGTCATTGCAATGTAAACTTACTGCCGGCAAGCTTATGCACAAGAACTTAAGCAAAATGAGCCCATTTTGCTTTTCCCGAATTCTATATAGGTATCAGACGGGTACGATGACGGAACCTATCGGCATCATCTAGGGGAGCTCGAGGACTTACTGTATGCAGAAATCAGTGCAATCGACTCGCCATAGTTCATACGGTTGTGGTTGGTATCATGCATGCATCGATGCATCGCTGCGACTCAGCTGATCAGCCTAGCTCCACTTCACTACCACCAATATTTCGTAGAATACATAACGAGACACTGACCGGATCGACCTAGAAGAGGGTGACCTCAACAGAAAGAGCTCAACCTCTGAAACCGTTAAGGAAGCTCCCCAGAGCGATTGCAGTGCCACTTAAAACATGTTATGGCTCAAAGATCACAGTACTACTGCCCTAGCGCTGCGGCCACGACCCAACGAGGCCTCGTATATCGAGTGGTTATGGAGTAGCCTGCTCATGCACTCAAGATTCAATCTCACCGCAAGCCATATCAATATATCGGGTGCGATACCCTGAGGCCAATCCTTGGTGTTTCAGCCTCTGGGGCCTACCAACACCCCTAGGCCCCTTCGGATTTTATGGTGAGCCGAGCCGTGCGTAAATGACTTTTTTAGGGAATCAAACTTTCCATGGGATCGCAGACGAGACGCCGAGCCATATATCTCACAGTCCTAGCTACAGAGTAACGGCCGTACATCGATCTCGCAAGAGACTACGTTTCTAGCTATAGCCACACATACGTCGAGAGCGAGGCCCACCGAGTGGCTTTCTACATGGGGGCATGCATGCGCATGAATTCTCATGGCTGCGGTTTACGTCACCACGGAAGTACGTTACTAATTTGAAACACTAACCCAACACGAATAACATGATGGCACAGACTGCAATGCTGCCAGTGTCTTTATCTAACACTATAACCGTTCTCTTTGAATAGCTCGCCAGTGCACATTCTCCAACTTCCAACCGAATTTAGCCTCTACCTCCTCGCCAGCGTCAAGGACCCCCAAAACGCCTGTTTCTCTTAAGATCTTTCTACCGCACGCATATCACTGCACGCTAGATACGGGGTCTATAGACTCTCTTCGCCGCTCCGCCCGCTTTGAGGGCCTCTATGTAAACCCTATCTTGATCGCTTCGTATAGAATGAACAGGTTTTGGGTAGACTGCACTCTCAAAGGAAAAGGCGACGTAGTGAAGCAAGCTGTTATTAGGCATGCGGGTGAATGCTTTTAAACAAAATAAATGGAATCGAGTTGATCGAACGACTAATACCTCGAGAAGTAGCCGATCACTTCTCCGGGGCCTCACGCAATCGTGTAACCCGGGAACTGATCGAAACATTAAAAATATTGACTGGTATTCATTCCAAAGGGAGAGATCTGAGGCGGCCGATACTCCTATGAGTTGGTTAACCGTGTTTGGATATTCTAGAATCGTCTATCGGCCGGAGGAAGATAGATAAAAAGGTTTACGACCAATAGGTAGCCACCGGAAGAAGTGTTTGCCTCCAGGAATCGAGATTGTGCTAGTTAAACTTCTACCAAGGCGAAGGCATTTAAAAACCCTCCGACGCAACGGATGACGACCCTAAAATCCGCATGATAAGTTTGTTTGAAGATATAATGGAGGCAAGGTGGAAGAGTGGGCATGAGCCCAAGGTCTAGACGTCTAGTTCCAGCTACTTTGGTTTTTTTCTAGAGATAATAGAAGGCTCACGCTACAAACCTCAAACGGTTTATAGGTAGTGTCACTTCTATGGCAATATAATAGCTACAGGTGTTCCACTTTTCATCCGGGAATCGGTCCGACGGGGCTATCAGTATCAGTCAAATCTCTCTTTCGCTTTGTTCCCTTAGTCCCGCCTTCAAAAGTTCGGCTCCACCACTAACTAGCCTACACACATGTATGCGCATATGTGTTTACGCGCGCTGGAACAAAGGAAATGAAATACGAAAAAGAACGGGTAATGTGTATCTATACGTTGTGCCCACCATTCCATCTTGGGTCTTTTTGCCCCACTTAGTTTGCTTTTGTTATGGAGAATCTCTTGAAGCCGCCAGTCTCCCTATCAAAGCGTTCCCCTTTCCCTAGTGTATCGCAAGCTGCAGGAGGGTGGGTTCGTATTTATGCTTTGACGGGGAAAACAGAAATCTAGATTGTATCTCAAAGGGCAATCACCCTCTAGAAGCCTGTGGAAGAGCTTCCATTTCTTCCTGGGACGATCGATTTGTTCCTTATAATCACTTTTTAGATACTTGTTGCAACTGAATTCAAACACTTTTCAAAAGTCTTCGACTCAGCGATGTTTTTGGTCTCCAGTATATGACGTGTACGTTTTTATGCAACTTCTTTGCCCACGGGCCCGCCGAAGATCCCGTGTTCAACTTAAGCTAGCGCTATAGCACATGCATCGACCTGAGAGATAGTCGGAGTCGGCAGCAACATACCAAATGAATGCAATAAATTGTGACGGGTCGGCTTCCCCGGTGTTCCGGGGGGCTCCGGCGCCTTAAAATTATATTTGATTCGCTTTTGTAATGTTCTGATTGGCTTTCTTGGTGTTTCCGACGGCTTCTCTAGCGTTTTTGATAGTTCCTTTGTTATTTGAGTGGCGCACGCTCTGCTGGCATGATAGCAGCTTCGGGTATGGTTGTCCGGTTCCTGGCAATCTCAGTTTTACATTTACAATTACAGCATTGAGATTTCTCATTCTCCGGTTTAGAGATGTTTTTATTATGCGTGGTAGGCATTTGAGGTTTATAGCTAATAGAGGCCTGGATGATATCCGTTTAGTCTCAACCGCACTGTCAAGGTATACGTTAGAACACAAAATTCAACTTCACTAAATCGATCAAGTCGATGCACATTTCGACGTCTCAAGAGTTACTACTCGAACCCAGGCTTGATTTAAAACACTAAAACCCCCCGTATATAGTTATAAGGTGGTATTACATTCACGAGATTATTATTTGATCACAGTCTGTGCTCCGAGGGGCTCTTTGAAAACTTCGGGAATTCCTCGGCCGTAGACTTGCGATTGCGACACCCGACAGTTCCTTTCGACCTTATAGGTAGGTTATGCGCTGGGCACATAGCCTGTTCAATGAGTGATGGCTGATTGATTGCAGAAAGTCTAACTGCTTATGCTAGGGTTTCTGCACATATCTGTGGGTCACTGCACCCACTCTCTGCCAGTAATAAGTCCGTGATTGAGGCAGATTCGACCGCTTTTGCTAGCTTTGGTAATTGAAAGTAGAGATAGGCGTGCACATGCGGGTCCTTCAGCCTTATCGGAATTACATCGAATCTCTACGGGCAGTTTTCCTTGTGAGCTGTGGGTCCTAAAAGCTAGCTCAATATCGGGTTGCTGGGCATTATTGGAGTTTGGAATAGGGCTAATTATAACGTTGGCGCGTCGAAGCCCCCTCATCTTCAGCCTTACCATAGTCCCCTGATCAAGCATCTTAATCGATACCGAAAGCGATTCGTAGGTCAAGTTAACGGTATCTGCTGAGGGGCTTAAGTTCAGTGGACAGCTAAGTATTTGTTGGGTCCACAAATCATGAAACTGGATTGTTGTTAGTCAGATAATTTCTACACGTCGTCAGCCGGGGGCCATATGCCATCCGTACCCACACGAATCAAGCTTTCCGCCTACAGGGTGAAAGGTCAAGGGATATCAAAGTTCTGAGACCCTCTACGCTAATACTATGCGGCTGAGTGCTACGTAATAAATTTCCATGGATTAAAATTGCGAAAAATAAAATAAAACAAAAAACTGTTCATTCCTCGGCCAGTCCAAACGTGGACACGGTCAGGTCGACAGAATTTCTTATTATAATCCAATCTGCGGTGTATTCGTCACAGGAAAAAAAAACACTAGCCATCTCCGGCCAACCAGCCATCCAGCACATCCACGAAAGCTAGTTCCTCCGCTTCATATGATCATAAGGGTTCAAGTGATATCATGGTCGAGGACTATCGGTTTCCTTTCTTGTCGCTGACGGTTTAAGTCATACCTCGGTCGGGCTACGAGGTATACCGCCGACGTGAGTTTGATTTGCGTAATAGATACCCTCGTATCGCAATCTATCAAGATACTCGCTCGGGAAAATTCAAGAGAGGGACATGACAATGACAAGTTGGAATTTGCTTCTGCCCGTCTAAATACCCCTGTCCGTAGGGCGCGCAGTTGCGAGTGCGATGCGACCTGATTTGTCGGGTTCAATGCATGCAAAGCGAGGTTGCAGCTGAACAGCACCGGCGCTCCAGGGCAGGGACGTGAATTATCCCGTAAACCGGCTCCATACCTGAATTCATTCTCGACTTGCAGTAGATAAGATATCTATGAACCGTTTGATATCATGATTTTCATATGCATATGTGCATATATATAGCAGCCTTTTAATTGTAGTGACTGAACCACCTCCAAATCGTGACTGAACCACGACTAATCTGGAAGCCTGCCACCGTGCGCCGTGAGCCTGATGTTCCTAAGTAGACGTTCCTCCGAACCACGCCTTGCCCGTTGTGCATAAATATCTCCCCTGAGCTGTGTCCTCAGCTCCGATGCAACTTTGTGGGGAACTCGGTTGAGACTTCCCGATCGATTTCCAGCCCGGGGAGCTGGGCGGTGTCTGACCCAACCAGACCCCAGCTTGTCCTACATGTCCCGCCTGCCCGGTCCCACACTGCAACTTTGAGTTGCACACGGCCGAGAGACACGATCGTGGCCAAGGCGTGCCGGCCAAGGCGTACGCCATGACATTTCATTTCAAACATTTCGAACACCTATAGGGCGGATTCCGAGCTACTGCAACTGCTCTAGTACCGAATGGGGACTTTTTCCTCGCTCTTTTCTCGGAACATGTTGGCGGCAAGGCTGGAGACGAATGCGATAGCCCTTAATTTTCGAGAAGCCAGTCGGCGTATGTTGGCCAATCCTCCTACGACATGTCGGCCACAGGGCTGAGTACTGAAGAAGTACTTCGACCAAGTCTCGATCTTCGCTCAATTCGTCCTGCGAAACGTGGATTATATAAAGGCGTTCCTGTGTTACTTGGATGTTTATAAATCCTTCATCTGCAGCCACGGCAGTTGATTTTTCTACACTAGCCATCTAAACCCTGCCCTGTCAGCAACGAAAATCAATATTCGAGTATCCGAAAATAATAATATCTCTATTCTATAGTCTTGAACAGCCAACGATTCGGCAGATACGCTTTAACTTGGATTCCATTGACGGGTACTTGCTTCCGGCTTCCTTGCGCATACCCCTTGTTCCCTTGGACGATTCAACGTTTTTCCGAGTCGTAGATTTAAATCCGCAACCTTCTAAATTCCCCTTTCCGCCCACCCCAATCCTGGGTTTACGGTCAAATTGAACACGAGTTGCCTGGTGCATCTGGAATTGAATTCGAATTCGAACATTCATTATATTTTCGATCGATTACCAAGAACAGTTCAAACGGAGCTTTTATTCTCTAAATACAATGCCGTCGTATTCTTCCAAGATTGAGGAGATCCGACGGAAGGAATATGGGTACATTAAGGGTAAGCTTACACCTCTCGCCCAATTACTTTCAAGCGGAATATTCGCACTTCGGACCTTCGTATACCATACGATCCTTGACCCGCGATACTTATATAACCCCAAATCTCGAAGAGCAATAACGTTATAAAATTCCCTTGTCCATTAAACCCCATAACCATGCGTGGGCCCGGTCGGTTGCGCCAGGTTATAGGTCCTAAGGGCTTAACATGGACTCCGAAGAAACCAGAGGCTAATACGTTCTTCGGCACTTAGGCGTCACATATCTCGATCATGCCGGCTGTACGCTATATCCAACGAGCTTGATGCACAGATTCGCTGAAGATTTGACTTCAAACCTGTTCGGCAACCCTCACTCCGCCTCTCCATCGTCTATGCTTTCATCCCACAGAGTTGAAACAGTCCGTTCGAGGGTCTTAAAGTTCTTCAATGCTTCGCCAGAACACTTCGATCTTGTTTTCGTGGCCAATGCGACCGCGGGTATCAAGGTGGTTATGGAGGGGTTCCGAGAACTGGAAGGCGGGTACTGGTACGGGTATCATCGAGATGCCCATACTAGTCTCGTCGGCGTGAGGGAGCATTCGAAGGCTTCATCGTGCTTCCAAACCGACGATCAAGTAGAGAACTGGATTTCTACGCCATCGACAGGAGAAGAGGATTCGCTCACGAAATTGTTCGCTTACCCGGCTCAGAGCAATATGAACGGTCGACGGTCGCCTTTGAAGTGGTGCGGGCAGATACGAAAAAACAAGCCGAAAACGTACACTCTCCTCGATGCTGCAGCATTCTTGACTACTGGCTGTCTGGACTTGTCCGACTACGAGAACGCACCCGATTTCGTATGCATGAGCTTCTATAAGATCTTTGGATTCCCAGACTTAGGCGGCCTCATCGTACGGAAACCTGCAGCGGAAATTCTCATGAAGCGCAAATACTTCGGAGGCGGAACAGTTGAGATGGTAGTATCGATAGACTCGGCCTGGCACTCAAAAAGGAAGGGAATCCATGAATCTCTGGAGGACGGCACTCTACCTTTCCATAACATCGTGGCGCTCGGCCACGCGATGACCGTTTACTCGGAACTGTACGGCAGCCCAAAACAGGTTTCGGCTCACGCATCCGGACTGGCCCAGGCCGCATACGAGCGACTGTCAAAACTTCGATACCGGAATGGGGTAGCCGTTTGTGAGATCTATAAGGAGGAAGCAGCCTCATACAAGGATTCGACAACACAAGGACCGACCGTGGCTTTTAATGTGCGCCGCCCGAACGGATCGTGGATCGGAAAATCCGAAGTCGAACAGGCTGCGATTAGGAGCAATATTCATATCCGATCTGGCGGGGTGTGCAATCCTGGGGGTATCGCGACCGTCCTTGAATGGAGTCCATCAGAGATGAAAAAGAACTATGACGCTGGGATGAGGTGTGGCGACGCGAACGATATCATGGCAGGGAAGCCAACGGGCATAGTCCGGATTAGTTTCGGGGCGATGAGTGATATGAGCGATGTGGAGAAGTTCCTATCCTTTATGGAGCAGACTTACGTGCAGTGGGGTATGCTCGAGGGTAACAGGTCAATGCCGGCATTGAAGCTGGAAAATCAGCCCACCACGGCTGGCGTGACACTCCGGGGTAAAGAAAAGAAGGGGGGCCTCAGAAACATACTGAGGAATATTACGGGGCGAAACCATATTTCTGCTTGAAGCTACATATCTACTTTTCCTTCGTTTCAAAAAGTATAGCACCTTAGCATCTGTCGGAGTTCATGTTTTATTCTTACCATTATCTTATCGGAGCGCGGTTCTACATATTGTATATGTATTGTAATTTTTCACATTTTGGTACTCTTGGAGTTTAACATTTGTATGTACACTCTCTTATACGTATATACACGGCGGTTAATACCTTCCTATAGAGATGTATATTGGCCTTTTCTCCTGTGATAAAACCTATTGCCGATTACTTATGCCTATTCGGCCCTCACGACATCGATCCTGGTTACTATCGCAGTAGCAACTGGAGGATATCTTGTTGTGCATTCCGCACATCTGACAACCGGGTGAGGAATCGAAGTCGGGCGGGTCCCGCTGCAAACGCTACCGGTCGCGGTTCCGGAAGCTCCGCAGCAGACTGTGTTCATTCGGATGCATGTCAGCTTTCGGTTATGCAGTTATTGTCTCGATATGACAGCGATATTACTTACGTGGGTAAGTAGTGTAGTAAGTGGACATGGGACAGGTTGTTGTATTGGTACAGATCACGCATCTCGGGATGGGATGGTCAATGGTAGTTTGACGAGATCCCTTGCAAACGCTGCCAGTTGCAGTTCCGGAAGCTCCGCAGCAGACTGTGTTCGTTTGAGTCCATGTCAGTTTTTAGCACCATAATTACTGCTTCGATATATCAATATCACAGGGATATTACTTACGTGCGTAAGTAGTATAGTAAGTCGTCATAGGACAAGTCGTCGTCGTTGTATCACAGATCACGCATCTTGGGATCGGATGGTCAATGGTAGTGTGACGAGATCCACTGCAGACGCTACCAGTCGCAATTCCGGAGGAACCGCAGCATACTAATCCGGTATTAGTCAGCAAAACACATTTCTAGGATGGCAATTAATTGTCGTGAATTCAAGAAGACGTACGTGCGTATGTGGTGTAGTAAGTTTCCATAGGGCAGGTTGTTGTAGTTCTGTAATATTCATCCTGCCTCTTAAGCTTCGCTACTGCCGTTGGTAGAGGGGCTACTAGGAGACTCCCAGTTGTTCTTGGGGGGCAGGTGCAAGTATAAGTCGTCGGTTCAATGACCGGTGGGGTTTGGCCCAGGCAGTATGTCCTGCAATCCGTCTTAGTAGCTCCACAGCAAACTATGCCACAAAATTTATACGTCAGCGCGGTGAGCTTCAAAAGGATATGGGGTCAGCGATTCATACATGGATATGTAGAGCATGTGCTTAGTTGAGAGCAGGTATGGTTGATCGATGTTCTGTATGTGGTAGTAGGGGTGGTAGTCGGACAGACACAAGTACCGATAGTTGGTTGTAGGGTCGGGGCAGTCTGGCCCAGACAGTACGTTTTGCAATCTGTCTTTGTAACACCACAGCATGCTGTCGTTTAAATATCGTGTATTAGTAAATACTGTTCTGGATTTAACTACGTATTGTGACGAAGTCTTACCTCGGAAAGTGGTGCATGTGCTTAGCTGGGAGCACGTATGGTTGATCGATGTTCTGTATGTGGTAGTAGGGGTGGTAGTCGGACAGACACAAGTACCGATAGTTGGTTGTATGGTCGGGGCAGTTTGACCTAGGCAGTACGTTTTGCAAGCTGTCTTTGTAGAGTTACAGCACGCTGTCTCGTTCAAATCTCGTATATTAGCAAATTCTGTCCTGGACTTAACTAAGCATTTTGACGAAGTCTTACCTCGGAAAGTGGTGCATGTGCTTAGCTCGGAGCACGTATGATTGATTGACGTTCTATAGGTCGTCGACGGTGTAGTCGTGGTTGGGGTTGGGGCGGGGATACATTGGGCGTAGTATGAATTGTATGTCGTGCAGGTAAGGCCAGGTTGACATTGGCCCCGTACTTCCGGATTCCATCCGATTCCGTCGCACTAAACCAAAGGTTGTTAGCCGTATCACTCTCTGTGTGGAAATACTACTTGCTTGAGGTAGTCGGTTTACGAACCTGTTGCCAAGGCCCAGGAAGCCCCTGTGCCGCAACCATCCCGACGGCCTGCAGGCCAAGGACCAGTGCGCCGTATGACCTCATTTTCGGGAAGCCTTTCAAGCTCTAGGGTATGATGGCTTGGTAAGATTTATTGTGCAGAGCCTCAAAAAAGACAGCCGTAGGCGAACTCGCAATCGCTTAGTAGAATAGTAACGATGGTTGTAGGGAAAGTGCTTTCCTACGGGCGCGGAGGAGTCTTTATAAATTTGAAATAGAAATCTGCATCACAAGGGTAATTTTGATGGATGTAGTACGAAATCAAGCTCTTTCCAGCCTCACGAGCCGTAGGGGGTAACCCTGTCATTTACTTGACTGGTGGAGCATCGTACCACAATTCCGACTCATGATAGGGAAGGAAACTCCGCTATCGCTAGAAACATCAGACAAAGGAAACCGACGTTTTTTTCCCGATGTGCCCCATGTTTGTGAGGAGTGCATATATGCGGCGGATTCGCACCCTAGAACGACCCGCCTCGGCACCGGCTAATTAGGTGGGTCCCCTGGAATAGCTCGCTTCTATTATCGCGTACTGAAATTCCCTGCGAGATAGACTTGGCTCCAAGGAAATAGCGAGCGGGCCTGCCTACATGTTGGATGATTGTAGCCCCACTTTTTCGAGGACACTACGTTCCAGAGATTTCTGAGGAGCCTTACGGCCGAGACAGCTGCATGCTATATGCATTCGCCTACAGATTCGGTTAGTTCGTTTCTTGAAACAAATTGCAAGAGCCATTAAAGCCCTTGTTGGCTTACGGTCTGACAAGCTCATTGTCTTGACTTCGTGGTTACACGGCCAGTGAGCTTAGGCCCTTGACCTAGTGATTGCATTTACGGGAGTACATCATACCGCATACAAAGCTCCACGTCTATTATACGGCAATTGCACGAGGCTAGTTCATTGTAACGTCGCGCGGAGCCGTGTCCCGTCCACCAGCCTTGGGTTAACAAGACTCTAGATCGAGCCTCTCCCCTATCTAGATATCCTTCGTACCACGGTGACTCAGCATGCTCAAATAAAGCCTTCGCGAGCATCACGGCGGTCCGCAAATTCTACTATTCAGCCTGATTTAGGTCAAGACCATGGCTCTGGGACGTTCGTACAGCCTAGCCCAAAACGTAGAGTGATAACGGCCAATAGAAATGCAAGTTCAATTGAGGCTCTCATTTGATCTTGGCTTTATTACAAAAGAGTTAATACTCTTCTTAACTCCTCATACTCTTTCATACCGATATATAGTTAGTTCCCTGAGGTTTCTGGCTGGCTCCGACGGATAAAATGTATTCAGGGCCGCGTTGATTGTTGGATTTTGGTCACATGGTCCGTGCGTTCGAGATCGATCGAAGATTTGATTGGTTATCGACATTAACCGGATCCTGGTACGAGGTCGAATGGGATATTTCGAAATATATACAGGCATTTGAATTCAATAAATTAGCTCTATGGATTCCTTGGAACGAACAAGAGCCCATTTGAATTCTTTTATTACCACAAACTATCGGACTTCACTTCCCATAGTCTTCCTTGGCATTTCTGTACAGTACGCATGGACCCATGCCATGAAGCTTGAAGCGCGGCCCATGGTTAATTGGACGCAGTCTTGGTCTCACGCAAGCCGACAGATTCCTTCGCACGATGGGGCGCTTTCGCCAGTACAGAGTATAGTCTTCGATTTCCACGTCCCACCGGAGGGAATATCGCCGCGGCCGGTATCATAAACATATGGACTATAGAGGACTCTGGCTCTACACAAGACCGGTAGGTTACATCGCAGGCATCATAACTATCAGTGCTCAGTTGGCAGGCCAGGCATGTCCCCATTGTACTTTATTGCTCTTGGAAGGGTTTCGGGGTTCTAGGCTACGCCGTAGGGCTTCTAGGCCCATTAGCTTGACTTTCCATTTCCATATCGGAAATGAGAATTTTGTGTTGGCTGTTGTATTTTAAAGGCCCTGGAGAGCTACCTGAAGCAGTGCGCGGTCTCGTCGCCACCCTCGATGATTTTCATTGTATTATAACTCCTACTCAAGGAGCCTTTTGCTATTCCGTTGAAGTGTTTCGGATTCCAGCCGGCTGCACTATATCAGAAGTATATCAGCTACCCGGTACCCGATCCGACGACTTATTGTCGCTTCAATAATGGTATGAGCGACTCTGGAGCGGCAGGCGTGCTACAGAACCGAAGTCTGCGAATCTTCTAGCCAGGTACATAGCCAAACTCGAATATGAGTGCTGACTCTTCAATTTTCCCTATATATATATATATATACCTAGGTATATACTTACTTGAGTAAGCAAGCAAGTACGCAATTCAATCAAAATACCTACACTTTCAACTGCCGAAGCAAGCGCAAGCTAGGGTTCGATTTGTCCGCCAGAACGTAGTGCGGCTTCTGCATCCTATCACATTCGTCGGGTTTATGCTCGTAGATCCCTTTTTGTGCCGCCGTTGACACCAAAGATGTGGGAATAGCGAATTCCGGGTATGTTGCAGGAGTATCGGTGTGAGAACCGAGAGGTACTAGGTACCATGGCTCGTGCTGGAATAGTATAGAGGCACCCTCGGTAATCGGTAGGCTCCATCGCTCTGGTTGAATCCGGGCTTCAACCAAATACGTCGAGTGCGACTGAATTCTTTCATAGATACCAAAAACTGGGAGTCGATTGGACTGCGATAGGGTTAGGCCGGCCGACGACGACTCCGCCAGTCATTACAGCCCATCCCTCTTGTCCCTGGCCTCGAGCAACATCCCGCTCGTCTCGACACGAATCCAGGTACAATTTTTCTTCACGAATTCAAATTGGTGGGCTTAGAGGTAACAGTATCTCGGCTGTCGAAAGGGTGACCGGGTCGTGGATTTTGAAAAGATTGGTAAGCCGATCGAACCATGTCGGAAGGATGGCGCAGCCGGTGCTTATAGAACACTGTGGTTTCTCTGAGCCGAAGAACCTATCCGACAATGTATTATTAATTTTGAAGCTGCTCGATATGGAAGTCCCCCCTGATAATATAGGTAGCCTAGGTCGATCGCCGGGTAAATATGAGGAGATATATATATGAAGAGAGAAGGTAGGGAATGCAGATTTACAAACGTGCTCCACGGCTTATTTATATTTTCGTCCACCGCGCAGTAACATGCAAAGGAGGTCGAGAATGATATTACTGATCGAGGGATGGACGTTGATATAAAGTTGTTGGGGCGCAGTGGAGTTTGAACAAATTGACGAATGACAACCCGTATTTCGAGATGGCGCGATTGTTCCCGAGAAATGCGAAATCGCGAACTGCGAGCCGAGTGGGTCTGAACTTGCTCGGCCACCACACCTGAGGGGTATCGAAGCATCCCCTGAATTGATCAATGCCCCAGTTGAACTCTGTGCTCCGAGCCCTGGGGCACAAATTTCGGGGATTCCCATTATCCGCTGGTCATGGCTTCTGGACTAAGGCAGCTCGAGCCGACACGTTTTTGCGCATGCATGGCATGCAACAAAACTTATCGACTGCGACTTGGGAACTACAGACGACATTGCGGGTTTACTACTTAGTAGTTAACTAGGTGCATCGCGCTGAAATGCCGATCACACTGAAAGATCGTTTTCTTCACTCTTTAAAGCCTTTTGGTTTTCGCTAACTAGCGGGATCCCATACATTAATTATCTCCTATACTTTAAAACCTACTATAGCATATATTAAAAATATAATACACACTACGAACACTGAACTCAGGAAGGCTAAGAGCCTTGGTTTCAAGACTTCAGCGGACTCCAACTACTGCATCTCCTTCAGCATTCTCGGCAGTTTGGCCTTCTTCGACGTAGGTGGTGGTTGTGTCGTAGATTCTCCTTCCTTGCCCTCAACCTTATCAAGAGCCCTATCTTCCCTTAACGCTTCCTGGTCAACCTGTTTATCATCGTAGCCAAATCTTCTACATCCACCTTCTTCTTCCTCTGTCCCAATTTTGGTACCCTCTTCCTTGGTTCGTACGGAGCTTCATATGAAGAGTCATCATCTTTCCGTTTTCTCTTTATTAGCTTTTGCTTCTCGGCTTGGGTTACTGGGTTCGATTTAGTTCTTTCCTCCGATCGTTTGGATCTGCGGGCAACCTCTGTGGTGGCTTTGGTTTTATTCTCAGGATGCTCTGCGACGGGCGATAGGACGGTTGGTTGTGATACTGCGCGTTTCTTTTTGCTGGGGGTGTTTATTTTTAGTTTTGGGGGGACTGTGTCTTCCGGTTTCTTTCCGACCGGGTCCTCAGGTTCAGATGGTTTGGGTGGTAATCCAGGGGGTTCTGCGCGTTCTTTGGGGTTCTCGTTAGACGGTCCATCCTTAGGTTTTGCTTGTGGGTCCTTGGTGGCTGTTTCGGCCCCACTGTTGCTATCACCAGGCGGAGTGATATTATCTGAATCGACTTTGGGAGAAACAGCTTCAACGGAATCCTCTTGCTCGCTACTATCCTGTTCTTCCGCTTCTTTTACGCCCTTTTTCCCCACCACCACTTCTCCTTCTTGGCCATCACTATTGTCCTCATCCTTCTCCTTTCGAATAAAAGATCGCTTGACGGGAATGATGATCGGATCCTGGCGACCCTCTCGCTTGACTTGAATATATTGCTCTTCAACCAGGACGTTCTTGCAGAGTACTGATCTAGTTTTTGCCAGCAACATGTCCGTGGATTTGATAATGATTTCGTTGCCGTCTATATCTCTTACGTATTGGCTTCCTGACGGGAGTTTTGGCTCCTGGCCGGAATGGTCTGGGGCTGCTTTAATGTATGGTGGATTTCTTTGCGCGGTGACTGTGGACCCCCTCGCGGCTTCAGCTCGGAGGGAATTAGTTTTAGACGCAGAGGGTGTTCGGGTTGTGGAGCTGGTATTGGTGATGTTGGTGGTCGTTTCATCGTGATCAGAGGCTCTGGTATTCTCAGCGGTTTGATCTTCTTCGTCTGTGTTCGACCTGAAATCCTCTTCATCCTCGTCGTCGACTGAAGAATCATCCTCGCTCTCGGGTTTACCCTTTGACAAAAGCGGCTCCTCGTCCTCTTCGAGCGGCCGGCGCCTAGTAATTCGTTTCAAAAACTCAACGATATCAGCCGGTTTCTTAATCTTAAAGCCCCCCTTCCAGCGAGCCGCTCTGGTTCCAACTTCCCCATCCGGCTCATCGGCAGTATCATCATTGAATAGAGAAGCGGCGCTCGCGTATCCGAATGTAGCATGAGAATCGTCGTCAGTCGGTACGTTCCACGCAAGCATGCCCTCTGGTAGTCTGCCGTGGGTAAGATTCCAAGCGAACGGGTCGCCGGTGCCCACGACCGTGGATGGCTTCGCACCATCCGATGTACCTTCTTCTTCTCCAGCGGCTCCAGATGCCATCGCTGAGTTAACATCCGGCTGGTATCCGATTCTGAAAGTTGTTTCGTCCCAGTTGTTCACGTCGTATTTATTAAAGAATTGATGCTGGTCTTTCATCCGCTCCTGTTCGCGCCACCAACCCTTTTGTAGACCAATAGGGACTTGGTTCCACATTAGGTTTCTGTAATAGTTAAGTCGCTCGTACATTGTCATATCGTACGCTACGCCGCCCCATTCGCCTTCGCAGATTAGGATTGGTTTGTAATTGTAGTTTTGGGTTAGATAGTCTCGCGCTGCGGAGACACTGGGGAATCGTCCGATGGGGGTGAAGACTATTCTGTTCCAGCATAAAGGTGGGAGTGGAAGCGTGTTAACATTGGGGTCTTCTCCTTCCTCGAGTTCTTCGTCTTCTTCGTCCGCGGGCTTTTCTGTGCGTGGTATGACGCCTTTGGTATTGATAGTGTCGCTGGATGTTGAAACTAGCATTTCGGGCTGGAAGAGTAGAACGCCGTTGTCGATGAACATGTGGCCTGGGATTCCGGGGATGTGGGGTCCGATTGTACCGTCTGCGTGTGGTAGGCATCTTTCTCTTCTGGGGTCTGTGCACGTTGTGCTTCTGTAATAGCGGGTTTCGTATTTGTCTGCTACGCAGGTATCGTTGAAGCAGGGTCTTGCTGTGTCGTTTGGTGGTAGAACCATTTTATCTCCCATGTGGGCGGAGTGCTGGATACATGCTGGGTTCTGACAGAGCACTATGTTGTCGCTGTTGTTGTAGGATTCCCATAGCAAGTCCTCTTCGTAGCTCATATCTGTCTTTGGACGGTGGTGGTGATGGAAGTGAGGAGCGTCATTGCCCAGATCAAAGTCTACTTTTGTATATGCTTCATTGGGGTATGTGTGCGGGGGGTAATCCCAAACTGGGTCATCTGGTGAGTACTCCAGATCTTCGCTTCCCGATCTCTTGGCTGTTCGTTTGTAACTTTGGATATCGTGTTTTACGGTGTTTTGGGCTCTGATGTTTTCGGACTTGGAGGTAGCGAATCGTCGAAGGAAGAGCCAGTGCATTGAGTCGCCGTAGAGGTGGGTGACATGGCTGAATCTTGTGATCACTTCGCTTTGTTGGACTTCGACGCCGTTGACTTTCCAGATGCTGTTTGGTCGGTTGCCGACGTGGATTATTCCACGTCCGGTGCCGTCTATGATGAGTGATATCATGGATTGTGGGTACTGGTTGTCGATGATATCCACGGGGTCCTTCGGGCCGCCCGTTAGTTCGATAGAGCCAGCGCCAAAGTAGTCTATAAATTTCCAGTCAATCGTTAGCGGTTATTCACTGGGGTGTAGAATGTGGTGAGCATAGCAAAGGGCTTCGAGAGTACCTGTTTTGAGACTTGAAAATCGCTTGAACTTATACCCTGGGTTTAGTTTTCCCGGGTCGTCGTCAGGGAGCAAGGTCAGCAATTCCGCCCCTGAGGCATCACCATCCGCGAAACCTCCACCCCACCAGGTTGGATTGGGGTCGTCGGCCGGTGACCTTCCTTTCCTCCTGTATTGAAATATTAGCCAACAAACTCGATGTGCTAATCAGATGGCGAGGTCAAAAGGAATAATTTGCTCACTTACCCGTGAAGAACTGCCATAGTTCCCAATCCCAACGGGAACGCCACGACATTTTTCGAGTCGGCATCTGAGTCGAAGTTCATCCCGATTACCACTGCACGGCTGCCTTGGTCATACCATTGCGTCATTTGGCGCCAAACTTCCGCGTGTTTATTGTACAGTGTATCGAGCATCATATAACCCTCAGCCGGAATTGTGTCCGGAGTCTGTTCGTGGAACGGGTACCCCCTCTGTCCGTCGAAGATATATTAGTCTCATGCTTCCTTCGTTATAATGGGGTTTTAGTCCTCTTACCAGTTGCGTCCAATCCATAAATCGTTGAATTTCCACTATCGTTTCCGTTCTCACACGATTTTGGAATGATACGGTATCGTCTGATTCCTGGAGCATATCCAGGTCTCTCGGGGTAGGAGCAACCGCAGTATCCATGCTGAGGCGAATTGCTAGTCCTGAAAGACCCATAGTTCTCCACATAGCCCCGGCCAGTGCGTCTTCTACTTCCATCATATACAGGACGCGACCGATGGCTTTGATGACCTCGACACCGGTGTGCGGGTTTCGATTGTTCCAGTTATGTCTGTTACCGATTATGTTGAGTTTGAAGCCGAACTGTTTGAACATACCGGGGTGGTCGTAATGGTCTGCTTGAAGTTTGCCGTCTCGAAGTCGATCTAGACCGTCTGAGTCGCAACTTCGGGGGAAGATAACAGGGGTGGTATGGTGGTCCAGGAGGAATAGTTCGTGGTTTACGAGCCAAGTTAGATATTCGGGGACCATTCCGAGGAACTTTTCGAAGGTATCATCGTTGGGTGACTCCGGTGGGCCGCAAGGGTCGTATATCCAGATGCATCTTGCTGGGCCGACCGCTCCGTCTGGGGGTCCGTCTTTAGCTCCGCCTTCTTTATCTGCGTCTATTCCCCAACGTCTTTGGACCGCCATATCGACTACTAGGAGCCACCATCTGAGTTCACCGTTTACGTCGACCGCTGCGGGGACGATATGCCATCTCTTTTTGCCGAGGCATTTTCGTAGGCCGGGCCATTGTTTTCTACGGAAGTCGGGACCTCGTCCTCCTACGTTTGAGTGGTAGTTCTCCCATGGGGTCATTAGCCTTGCGGCTGGTAGTTCAAAGCCTGGAATGGTGTCGGTATCGGTTCCAGCGTCGCCGGCTGCTCTAAGTCCGGTGTGACGAAATTTAGTGTCAACTCGGTGTAAAACGGAGGGACCTCTGTCAAGGTTGTCTTTTCCTCCGCTATCGCGAGACTTTGGCCTGGGAGATGGGGTTCTGGAATTCCTGCCGACTCGGGACCCGCGGAGACTACTCTGAGCTCCCCTTATCCTTCTAGTTCTCAAACCGGACCCCCCTGGAATCACCCAATCCGGGCCAGTTCGCCTTGACGAGTCTACGTTTCTTTCCCACAGCCAGCCTTTCCCACTCTTAATGAAATCTCGTGCGGCTTTTCGTAGGATGTCACGCAGTGGGTCGTCTGGGTCGATTAGTGACATAAGGTCCCTTTCTGGAAGTACGCCCGTAGGTACCCATCTCTTTCCTGAGTCGAGGGGTAAGAATGAATCGGCACCATATGCGTGTTCGAGGGCGTGTGGGGCGACCCTCGTCCCAACTGGTGCAGGTCTGAGCTTCCTCCAGCCCGGAATATCGCTTTCGGATTCGTCGCTGGTATCGAGGTCAGGGAGATCCTTCCTCTTTTTACCCCCACTACCGGTTTTGCGTCCTTTACTTCCGGTGCTACCACTACCTCCTCCTCCTCCTTCTGTTTCCTCTTCTTCGCTTCCACCACCGCTGCCACCTCCCATTCTGATCTTGGGATCAATTCCAACCGGCTCACCTGAGCCTCCCGTACGAACCACCCTCGGGCTGTCCACATCTTCCCTTCCGTAAAACTGTTTAAACTTGGTCTTCCCCATAATCCCCGCCTGGATAACCTTCGTATCGTCGTAGTCGCAGTATAGTTGGATAGGGGGGTGGACTCTTATCAACTTCTTCAGCGCAGGACCCAACTGTGTCTGTTTTGTATAGCAAGCGACCACCATCGCATTCCACTTGACGTAATCCCAGTTTCCCCCAAGGCCCGCAAGATTATCCTCCTGTCCGTTGATGGGTATGAACCAATCCTCAACCCTTCCCAGGTCATCCGGAGTGGCGGGTTGCATGTACGCTTGGCTGGATATGGGGCCGGAAGGAGCGGCGGTGGAGCTTAGTAGAGTGTTTAGGGAGTCTGCGACTTGGGGGTCTAGGAAGTTTGGGTTAAACGGAACATCGAGGGGGATGTTGGTGTTCCGTTTGCGGTTGTACGGGGCTTGTGACGGGCATGGGAATGGACCGTTATATTCGTAGAGATCGCCGACTGGTATTATGGTCGGATCGATCGCACGGTGGCTCGCCATTGTGGAGGTGTTTTAAGCCGCGAGGGGCTTTGGGGATATATATTCTTCGTTTGTTGTCGACTTAGTATATGGGGATTTAGGGGTTTGAGGCTAAAGATATTGGAGTGTGGATGCTGGTGGTGAGGATTTATCTAGATTTAATATGGCTGTATGAGCCGCAGACCATAAGGAGGCACTCAGATAACAGTGATGAAGCTATCTGAGGAAGGCGTGACAGTGAGAAGGGAGAAGTTTGAAGACGATGCCTCCCGCGGGAAGTCGTTTCTGTTGATCCCCAGTAGTTTCGGCAGCACCGACCATAACAAAACGAGAAGTACGCATAGAACGCGATCTCATATGGTAAGTAGGCCATCATACACTGCAAAAATTTAAGAGCGCGTAGACGCGCCATGCAAGACGGTGAAAGAAATGTCGACACCAACCGCGAGAAGGTGAACAAAGAAATTCTGCAACAGCGAGTTGTGTTGTAGAGACCAGCCCAGGCACGTGCAACGCTACACGACCGCGCAGACAAAGGACTGATAAGTCGCGCGGGGCTCTGTTGAGATGTCTCAAGATATCTGGCGTGACTTCATCGATCACCGGCAGCCGGCCGTGGGTGATACCGTGTAACCTCAGACCCATCGTGTCAGCTCCAGATATCGCGATGTCGACCGAATCCTGTGCGGTGGATATTTATCGGTTGGAAGAAGAGTCTTCCAGATCCGGATTCTTTACAAACGCATCATCCCCGTCAGGTCTTGGCCGGGCCAATTCCATGCATACGCACGCCCACAGCTAGTTTTGTACGTATATGGGCAGGCTCACCCAACCTGCGTTAGAAGTTGTCACGACTTCTTAATGTAAGCAGATGGATCAAATAAATGGATCACATACTTCCATATCATGGATCGCATATATACACCCCCGCTTTCCGATGGAGCCGGCCAGGATATTACCCCGCACAGGGCTGAATTCAAAGGATTCGGTACCATCCTTCTGAGAAGCCAATGCAAGTCGCAAGATGCAGTGTTGTTTAATATATTCGTGAGCCGCAAGTCCAGTTCTGAACTCTCCATATGCTAACAGCTAGATATTTGTCTACCTTGAGTTTCGCGGCTTTGCACCAGCCCGCCTCAATTAATTCGTCTCTCTGCCGCTATCGAAGTTCTCAAGACCTTCTTGCCAAATATCTAAGCAATTATCGATTTATCACAGCATGGCGGAAAACCCGAAGAAAGTCCTCCACTTTGTCGCCTTCGACGTCTCAGGTTCGATGAAGTCCCCTCTGAGGCTGCGATCCAACGCTCAAGCTGCCAACAGGGAATCCAACAACCTCGACCCGAAGCGTGTACGAACCGTATTCGACATCATCACCCGTCTCACCGAGGACAGCATCGCCTCGGCCCAAAACCACGATATAGATGTTGCGGTACTCTGTTTCGGCCTCGACCAGACCGATACCTCCGTCGATACATGCGACTTGTTGGCCCCCTCGAAGACCGCGCCAGTTTTCTCGAGATCGGTGATATCGCGACGAATCCCGCGCCCACGGAGCTCCCGCTCAAGGAAGCCACCGACTTACTGGAAGAGTGCTTGGCCTTCCCGCCCTTGGATTATCTCAGATATGGGGGGTCCACGTCAACAGAACAATTGTTCAAGGTATCGGGCCACGATCCTCTACGAAACCTTCTCGCGAGGGCGGGTGCCCCTTACTGCGAGGAATACATAAGGAAACACCTCAGCGCGCAAGACGCCGGAAGATACTTCCTTGCATTTTCAAGCCCCCAGAATGAGAGACTGTTAAAGAAACTCGTCGACTGGCTTCCCGAGGAGTGCAAAAACATGGTCATCGATAGGGGGGGGCGATGAAGGTGGACATGGCTTCGAGCACACCGCTGTTTGGGGGCATGTTTGCACGACGAGCCGAGAGAGCTACGGCATCAGCGGTATCAGATGCGGCGCAGTACGCGGATTCACTCCTCAGCGGCTTAGACCAGTCGGAGAACGAGGAAGACAGGGTCTCGGCTCTTCTACAAGAAATCCAGACCGCCAGACCAAGGCCCCTATGGGAAGTCGTTCAACTTGTCAAGCGGCTCCGGTCTACCCTGAACAAGGACGAGGCAGGATCTAGGCCCGATACGCACATAAACTGGGAACGCCTCCTAGACGACATCGAACCATACCTGTACGGCGCTACACCCATGCGCAAAGCCCTCTCCTACATCTACCCAGAAGCCGAGAACCCCCAATATTCGTCCAAAACCCTGGTACTCATCTCCGATGGCGATTCAACGGATGGAGACCCTTTACCCCACGCCGAAGCTTTCCGGAACGCAGGCGGAGTGATATTCGCTTGCTTCCTCACCGACTCCTCGATCCCGCAGCCCGACAGCTACCTGGTCCTCTGGATACCGATCCTAATTGGTCAACCGCGGCCCACGCAATGTTCGAAATGGCGAGCGCCGTCTCCTACAATTCGAGTGTTGTCCAGTTCCTTCGCCGTCGTGGGTGGTCTATACCTGCCTCAGGTCGGTGCAAACTATTCCTACAAGCCAATAACCCCATGATAATAGACGAATTCGCAACAGCGTCCCGCATCTTGGGGACCAGCTCAGACGCTCTCTCCGAGGTCATTGGGCAGGTATCCCTTGATACTTACATCAAAGGCGTGAACACCAACGAGCGACCGACCGATCAAGGAAGGCGGAGTATATGCTGGGCCCACGCGGCTGCCAGTGTTATCCACCTAGCATCCTCCCGCGTCGTCGGGCGTACTCCCCAGGCTTCGACACGATTAAGAGTGATCTCCTCAGGAGATTTGGTAACGATGATCAGGGACGTAACACAGGCGGTGTCCTCGAGGCCGCTTGTCCGACTTATAAACTTCGTAGCGCGCAAATCGACGAAGCGGCTGCCAGAGAGGCCATTTACTCTCGTAGACCGGTTGTAGCGACTTTCTACCTAAACGGTCCCGGCTGGACCGCATTCAGCGCGTTCTATCGCAGATCACCGAAGGGCACTCTAACCTCCAAGGAGATGGCTTCGACACGGCGTGGGTACTCCGTCGGAACGCCGGGCGGCCACGCAGCGGTTCTAGTCCGCTGCGACGATACCTCATTAACGTTTATGGACTCCTGGGGCGCGGGTTTCGCCAACGACGGATTCTTCACGGTCGATAGAGCGTCAACACTTGAGGTCCCCGGTGGCCCAAAGATGCGATTCTTCGACGTGTATTCGTGGACAGACGATCTTTCCCCCGCTGAGCTCCAGGCGTGGGAACAATATAAAATGAATCAAGGCAACGGAATCCTCAGAACCTTACCGGATAGTTTCCACGACTTACCAGTTGAATGTCCTCGCTGTCGAAAGGTTGAGAGAGCAGCTGACTATACCGGGTCGTGGAATGAGGCTGTTTGTAAGAATTGTCGGGGTAAGTTCCAGCCGACGGTAGCGGCTTTGATCAAGAGCCTTTACGAGAACAGTTTTGATCCGATATCTTAATCTTAAAGCGTTTCAATATGCGTATATACATAGTATGTTGTGGTTGATGTATATGTACAGTAATTCAGCACTATCTACCTCCCTTTCGGGCCGTAGCAAAGCCCGCGTCGGGAAGCTAATATACCCCGCGTCGAATATCCGCGACGTTTAACTAATGGAAACAGAGTAGTCAGTAACCGTGAAGACGGCAGTGACACCAGCGTTGTTGATGAACGGCTCAGTTCCGGTTTGGATAGCTATAGTTCAACAGATATCAGCTCATCGAGTTCAACCGTTAAGGTATATCCAACCGGCAAAACTTACTATTCAGGAACTGGGTATTCGGCAACCCCTGGCTGCTAGTCAAATACTTGATGAAGTTGTTCAAATTACCAGACCAGTTAGTAACCGGCGCATTGCTAGCAACGAAGCTGAACACGGTCATCTGTCCGTTAGGTCCCTTGTACAACTTCCACGAGATACCATCGATAGATGGGGTAGCGATCGTGTTTCCAGTGCTGGAAATGGGACCAGCGCCACCATAGGCGCCAACCCAGATCATGATTTCGTATTCTGGGGTATTGCTGCCTGAGGAAGATGCGGTAAAGAGGTCGTAGGCGACGTTGGCGACCATGCCGGCTGTGTTGGCGTAGGTGTATTTGAGGGTGGTGGGGATGCTGGTGATGGCGTTGAGGCGTCTGGGAGTGAATTTGAGGTTGGCGTTGGCGTAGCTCTTGACGTTGCTGCATTGGATGTTAGATATTTCGATTTTTATTCCGTTTTTTCATCTTGCTTATGAGATGAGAGTGACTTACTAAGGACCACCCTGCCAAGTCCAGCTAGTATGCCACCTAACAGTGTTCCCGCTGGCATAATCCAACCCAGTGCACTGTCTCCCCGAAGTAGCGGATCCAGATCCCCAAAGGTTGTTGTAGATGATATATGTACCGGTATCCCTCGAATCCCACTGACCGCAGAAATCGGCGCTGGTTTGGACACCGCCTGGGGTGGTAGTCCTGGTCGTTGCAGCCGTGGTGGTTCGTACTGCGGTCGTGGTGCCGCCGCTGCCGCCGGGGATACATTGGGAGTACCATTCGTTGCTGAAGATGCAGGTGTATCCTGAGACGCAGGTCTTTGGACCGGTCCAGTTGTTGCCGCCGCCTGTGGTGATGTTAGCTCGGGGTTAAACGTTGGGGTGTGGTTTATGGGGGGTATTTACATTGTCCCCAAGCTGGGGCCTGGGCGCTGGCGAGGCCGGCAGCCACTAAAACGGCGAGGATTGTCTGCTTCATGTTGAATTCCTATGTGGTATACTCTTAAATTGTCCTTCTATGGCGATAGACGACTAGGATAAACTTCGTAAACATCTAAACATGTTGGCTCCTTTCACCCCCCTTTTATATCTATCCCCTCTCTCACCGAGTTTGTAAACTCCCTTCATTGCATAACCACCCAGAAAACGGCATCGGCACTATTAAGCCGCGCCAACTTCGGTACCATGGGTGGCAGGACATGGGACGACCTATGAACCTGGCTATTTCCCCACAACAAGGTGCCCTACCAAGGTAACAATGTAGGGAGTAAACATAGTAACTAAATCGGAACCAGACGTTTCAGCGTACTAGTTCTACGGTTGAAGCGGGAGTCAGACCCGAGGAGACCCACGGTACCGTCTCCACTCATGTCAAAGAATGCAGCATCGGGCGTATGGGAGGCGTATGAGAGAGAAACAAACATACGGAGAATTTTTCGGCTCCAAGATCAGCCTGAAAGACGGTTATGGATTTAAGCATTTACGCCAATTCTTTTAGATTAAAAGTCAAAGTCTGGCTGGGGCTGTGGGCCGGCGAGGGGGTTCCGATTGGTGGAAGATCAGTTTTCATGAAAATAGCTAAATGTGTTGGTAGAGCAAAATACCACATGGTCCGAATCGGGAAATGGGCTCAGCTTAGAAGTGATTCGTAGATGTTTCGCGAAACAGTCGGTGTCGCGAGATACTTCAAGCGCTGATACCATCGTGTTACGACTGAATTGGGCGTTCCTAATCAGAAAATCCAAGTTCCGCGGTCCAGTCCGTGGACGCCGACTTTGCGATACCATCTTGCGAATTCCAACAAATTTCAATATTACGCAGAGATTTACACCACTTTCGTCCGGCATCACCTCGTCCTCGTCGGATACATCATCCGAACCGCCCCTCAAAAGACGAACGATTGTCCGCTTATACGCCTGGATATTCGTGCCTGAAACCGAGGTTCTTTGCGGGTTCTACCACGGATCCCTTCCAGGCAAGGCACACTCCCACCGGAACCAGACCTACCGAAGCGAGGCGGGTAAATTCACCAGCAAGCTTCAGCCGGTAGATCTCAGGTAGACTACTCCAGCGGACCAGCTCTACGGGAATGGTAAAAGTATGACGATTCTGTGTTTGCGGGCTGGGAGGGAAAGTCGGCTTTTGGTTCGTCTCCGAAGTTTTTGTGCCATTTCACACCTGGTCAGAAGGATGATTTAAGGCTAATGTTGGTAGCTGTGCCCAACAGTTAGGAGCAATGGTATGGAATACCATGAATACCTTGTATCTGTTCAAATGAAATTGATTATCATACGCTAAGCTTTTCGCGTAGTTTCCAAGAAAAAACCGACGTAACTATAAGCATCAAGGGGAATCTATATACAAATAATCCACAATCCGACAACGTTAACTTATGGGTATATCTTCACACAAATACAACTCCTCATTCAACATTCATTTCACTCCTCAATTAAGCCTCTAAAGCACGGCTGCAACCACCGTGTCTGGCGTGCTTACCCTTGTTGGGGTTAGGAACCATAGCCTCGCTCAACGCCCTACGTGGGATGAGCTTAGCAGCGGCTCTGGGGAACGGGAAACCAGCAATGCTTCGTCCGTACTTGGCGACGGCATCGGCCATGCTCTTGGTTCCGGTGATGAATGCACCGTAGTCGAGGTTCTTGATGTCATCGCAGGCCTGGTGGTAGCAGGCGTCGTATGGCTGGCCGGCCTTACCGCCGAAGAGGGTGGCTTCCTCAGCGGTCTTGATACCCTCGGCACCCATGAAAACACCACCGGCTGGGACACCGATTTGCAGGAAACCTTGGTAGTCGGATCGGCCGTCGAAGGCGGTGGGGACGGATTTCTTGCCGTCGTCAGCGAAGAAGTCGATGAATGTCTGTTCGATCTGTGCGGAACCGTTGCTGGCGAATGGGGATGGGAAGGCGGAGGCGTCACCGTCATAGATGGCGTAGAGGTAGTTTGGCGAAGCCAACATGTCGAAGTTGAGGTTCATGACGATCTTGGAGGCTTCATCTTCTGGGATGTGGGAGGTGTAGTACTCGGATCCGAGGAGGCCGTCTTCTTCAGCTGACCACCAGCAGAATCGGATAGCGTTGTTGACCGAGAACTTGGTCAGCGCCTTTGCAACCTCGATCTGGGCGATGGTACCAGATCCATTGTCATTGATACCAGGGCCGGCCCTGACGGAATCAGTGTGGGCACCGACTGTGATGATCTTGTTTTGGTCACCGCCCTTGGTGGTGGCAAGGATATTGGCGGTGAGCTCGATCTGCTCATGGAAGAGATTGGTGACCGTGGCAGGAAGAGTGCCAGTTCCAAGCTTAGTCACGAGAGCCTGGCCCTCAGCCTGTGTGATGAAAGCAGATACAATGAACTCAGTGACGTTGTACAAGTCTGGAGTTCCAAGGGTGGGTTGGAGTGGGGTAGGGTCGTTGTTCCAAACGACAAGGCCAGCGGCACCGGCTGTTCCGGCAAGGGCGTTCTTCAAGCCGAAGTTGCAGTTACCACGGTGGACGAGAGCAATCTTTCCGGCAACGGCAGCGGGGTAGTCGGACTAACAGAATCATCGTTAGCATCATCTTACGACACCATATATAGAATCTTAGGGTATCTCAAAACTTACCGCCTCACATCCAAAGTTTGGAATGGCAAGAATTGGCGCGGAGACGGTTCCATTGGGGCTGTTGGTCATCCCATTGACGTCCACCGAGCGAACTCCATCGACAGTAACAGAAACCTCGTCGAAGACTTGACGGGTAATATTGACTATTGTCACACAAAATCGACGAATGTTAGCCAAATGCTCGACAGTCAACCAAACCAAGTTCGCCTATCGAGTAGGACAAGGTGTAACAACATACAATACTGCCTCTCAACGTTATAGTAATTCTTGTCGATGTGTGATTCGATCCAAGTCAGGGTGTCCCAATGACCTATCGAGGTTAAGTTACATTAGCATGCGGCCACCCACACGGAAAGCGGCACCATTTGGAATTCGAGGTCTTACCAGGGGTACCCCAAGCACGGGTTCCATTGTTGGCCATAGCGATGGAATTCAATTCCTGTGCTCTGGCTTTCAGATCAGAACGCAAGAGGACTCTTCGCAGCTTATTCGACTCGACGAGAGGGGCGCCGGCTGGTGCAGCAGCGACGAGCGCGGCGGACGCCAAAGCGGGTAAGACTAATGTCGAAACCTTCATTTTGAAAAACAGGCAGCTGATCTAAGGTATATTCCTCTTTTTTAAGATTCTAAAGAACAAAAAACGTGGCGGAGAAGAGAACGTGGTTGACTGGAATTCTTGAAGCAGCTCAGAATGCAATGACCACCAGGGATGGCTGGATGATTCCGAAATATTTGGCTCGCGAAGCCCTCATCTTTATATACTCTGAGGCTCACGGACTATTAGAGTGAGGTCCCTTCGATGCCATCCGGGGTATATGGATAGTAGGAAGGCGATATGGAACCCGAGCCCAATGGTACAAACGGGTAGCTGCCTAGTATGACCTCGATGTTAATGGAAGCTTTCAACAATAGGCCAAGAGAAACCATGTTTCTGATTTCTTATCGTCGTAATATCGACGCCGAAAGTACAAACAGCAATTGCAAGTCGCGCGATTCCTGAAAGTTTCCACTTTTGCGCTTGGCCAGGTTAACCTGCGCCGCCTTATCGGTAGCACACAATGGAGCCCGTCAAAAGCAAACTTGAGGTCATGGTTTGAGAAGAAGGTGTGGATTTTCCATGCAGGCCAAGAGTTAATCCACCTACCCGATTCAAGCTGCGATTCCAACCTTCCCCGTCTGTGGGGCCGACCCCTTGTCCCCTTCCGCCAAGCGAGTTGCCAAAACCCCCATTCCAATGCAACCCGATTGAGACCATCCCAGAACGATAGACTTCGCAGGGCTTCCTAGACGTTCTTGGGGGCCAATGCGGTTTATCGGTCCTCGTCCATTTTCAGCAGGAATTTTTTAGTAAAACCTGGCATAGACAGGTCGGACAAGCCACGCCAGTTCTTCCATGGGATTCCCATCTCTGATCGGCGGCCGGATTACTACAAATTTGTGAACAGTGGTCAGCTGCCTGGGGCTTTCCGACGGACCAAGGGTAGAAAATGTTGAGGCGGTTAGGGTACGCAGTTTAACAGCGATTGCATCAACTGATTTGTTTGCCGTGATTCCGGGAGCGAGGGGTATGTAGCATAACATTCCTCGACTCCCCCTTCCTTCGCTGTAACATCTTTCCGCGAATTCTAATACGCTCCAACGCGGCACAGCGAGTGGTAACCATAAGCAAACGGTTTCGCGACCACTGTGATCAAATATTCTAATTTATTGCTGTCAGGAGTTCCGTGGGGCCTCAAAACCATAACTTGACGTTATATCAGTGATCTTGACTATTCAAAGTAATACCAATCCCGAGGCATAATATTATGCCTCCATCCGAAGTCTGCTGTGCAACGTGAACGCAGGGTGACATCCATGTCGACGGCTCAAAGTGGACCGAATTGCAACCAATATCTCAACTTTCGCTCTTTTTGAGGATCCGCAAGTGAGAGTCTGAATTAGAGTAGTTACTTTAGCGGCAGGGTTTCGGAAATCGTACGCGGTTGAGGATATCAATATCTCCTGACCAAGGCGAAGGAAATCATTATGTTCGCGCTGACTGTGCGGTGTCCCTCAGAAAACGCTACGGCAATCGATTCGGTTGCGGGATAAGAGACACACCCGCAGAAACATGTTCTGATTCAGAGATATTGCTTTGAGCCGAACGCCAATCTTCATCCCAATTGCAAGCCGTCTAATGCTCATGGTTCAGAGGGGTTCAGAATCATGCTATGCACCTGCAGCCAAGCAAAAGCCATCGGTTTTCCCCACAACCAAGGCAAAGTCTTGTTTTTTCACCCATCTCGAATTCCGACGCATCTTTCCAAGCCAGCCCAGGCCCGGGATTTTAATAACATTATCGTTGCATATGCAGATGAAGTGCAGGACCCGCTTCTAGGCACCCAATAACCACCGACCAATACTCAAAGGTGGCGACACTGGTCTCTTTGATAGAAACCTTCAATTTTGATGATGACAGCTCTGCCAAGGCCTCATTGACAGCGACTGCTCTCAAGCGATTCGGGTTTGTGCGATAGACTTGATGGCATGACTCCGCTAAGCTTTGATGTGTGGACGAACGCATCGAAAAATACATCTCGATGAAACGCCATAGTCATGCGAGGGCTCGTGGGGTATGGATAACATCTTCACGTGAATTCACAAACGGGTGTCCAACTCCACTACCACAAGGCCCATTTGATGCAAAATATTCCACCTTCCATTCATTGATCTCACTGAAGCTTCTCCCCTCAGCTAACCAATTTAGTGGCAATTAATTTGTTGGAACGAAGACAATGCAATGCTCGCGTGCTGCCCTGCCCAAACCAACATTTCGATATTAAGTTCCTGACCCTGACCATACATAAATGAACCGCTTAACAAAGCCGGTGGCTCCCCACGAACTCAGACGCGTACGTGCAATCTCTCCAACTGTTTCGCATAGCCTAAATCTCGCCAGTTCTGCCTTGTGTAGGAAAGAAACATGGAAACCATTTGATAGTTGGCAGTTGCCCCATCCAGCAGGTGATAAGCTAAGCCTGAGGGTGGAGATAGATGTTGGTGGCAACACAACCCACCCATAACAATGGCGACAATGCGAGTGCTGAATGTCGACACCGCGCAGGAACCTGTTCGCGTAACCGAGTGGAGGAGGTGGTGGATACGAGTATATGCCCATCGACTAGGGCTCCGCACAGATGTCGCAATACGAGGGTTGTACCTTAGCCCATGCCATGATAGCATACGAACCTTTCTTAAACGGGAAGGAGCCGCCTGCACCGACGCTTGCGAGATCCTGGATTTCAGCTGTAGCGTTGCTTTGATACCTCGGTCTGGGATGTTCCTTCTGCCTTCCATGCATGGCCTATTCATGTCGAACGCCGATTGTGCATACGTATATGCACCGTATCGTACTTGCCGGCTTCCCCGTAACCAAGTACTCATATTCATTACCAATCGGTCTTATGGTTTCCTGACCTGCGGTCTAAACCTAAACTATACTAAATTATGACAGTCATTGGCGAGATTCGATATCGGTTTTGGATATCAGGCCCGCGGCATTCAATTCCTCCGCTGACCGTTGAGCATTATTCGACGCAGATGGCCGGTGAAAGCCGAATCAAAGCCGAATCGTGAGAGGTAGTTTACAGCGTAGCCAAGAGCTTCTTCGCAGTGCTCGTACGTCTTGATATTAGGTTACCAAGAGCTGTAGATTATCCTCCTCAGTTGAAGGCCTACCGCTACAAACTCCGTTTCCAGTTTCTAGTTCCTGTTCTTCACAAGGGTGCATTGATTCCCAGGTAGCCGGTATGCAGGTATCTATATCGAGATACAACTCTCTCTACGGCCACGCTTCAGTCGATCTAACTTCTGCTCCCATGCATACCCGCTGTACACCTAAGTCTACTCATCACTGCGTACGATAGGATACAGCGTCAAGCTCTATAAACCTATACAGCTTCGAACCCAGGTTCATAGGTGGCGATCCTTAAAACTCCAGATATACCCGTCACGATCTGCAGCGTTTCTAGAATTCCTAGAAAGAACAACTATAGTCCCAAGATTCCAAGTTCCAGCGCCCCGGGATCCTAAACTGGAACTATATGCACAAATATACAGCGCCAATCCTACTGCCACGGTGCTGCCATTCTCTTGGTACCAGTACCTGCATCCTTAATCGTACCTGTCGGGGCACGCAGCGGTCAGGCCCTTGATTAGCCTGTCCTACATGCGCCTGTTAACAAGGGAGAACCCTTCATGGTGCATACGGCTGAACCTAAGAGTCGCTACCTGCCAAAGCTGCTCTAGCCACTACGTGCCTTTAGCCTCTAGAAACTTTATACCGTTTTGTTGAGCCATGAAAAGGAAGGTGGCCGAGGATAACCCAGGCCCTGGCCGCATACTAAGTTCCAGAGCCTTCGTATATTCTGTATTTGTAACTGAATTCATAAATCCACCGCGAATCTTTGACCAATTATGGAGTCTGTATGCATAGGTGACATCTCGATTCCATCTTAGCTGCGTACATGGTGCAGAGCGGAGGTCAATGTTTCTTGAAAAGATGTAGCTGCCTCGACACATGAATAGGCTTCGCTCAGTCATTGCTATAGACAACAAGAGCTCAGGAATAATTGTAAGAAGGGCTTTTACCGGAAGAGCGGGGCTAGGGGTCCACATTTGATGTATTCCGCACACTTTCAGGGCTTGGAGTTGACTACCTGACTTTATCAAACGCCTATACTCGATTTGTGCCCAGAAATAACTGAAGCCGCATACCCATAGACCACAGGCACAACTTCTACGTACGCAAAATCGTGCTAACGGGAGCGGGGCCAGACAATCAACTTATGAAGCTTGGAAGCCAGAACGTTTAATATACCGCCAGGGTTAAATATCCAAATACCGGGATCAATACATATATACATCAAAAAGGCTGTTAAACCACAACAGAATAGAGGGACGAAAGAAAAGAAAATAAAAAAACAATTGAGCACCAATCAATATAAAGGGCAATATGATGTACACGCGCGTAGGAACCTAGATATATATATCTGTGCGCTGACCCAGGGTCAAGGCGACCATGGCGAGAAATCATCAGGAAACAAAACCTTTGGTCCATAGCCTTTTTGCGTTTTCTCGCTGACCGGCGCGATTCCAACCAGATGTGTGTACCCCTTGGGACGAGTATCTTTGATCCATTTAAGGACTATGTAATGTTTGAGGAAAAATGAACGTCCGAGGCTCCCAAACAACACCTGATCTTGCTCCTCGCCCTCGCCCTCGTCCTCCTCAGCCGCAGGCTGTTTACTCCCAGAAAAGGTGTTTTGAATTGTACCAGCGCAAAGATTTGCTAATATAGTTTCGAATGTTAACATTTTGTTAGCTGTGTACGATATCGGTGTATCCGCTGTTCATGGGCGGACCACAACGTATACATAAATATTATAAACGGGTCCGGGTCATACCTTTCTGAGGATGCTTGTATTCCTGTTGCAAGAAGGACCGCTTATCGACAACTCGGAAAGTTGACTGACTAGTTGCAGAGATATTTGCAACGTTTATTGTAAAGTCTGGGAATTGAGAGTAATCGAAACCGCAAGGAAGGTACCATGTGCTGTTGGAATATACGCTTCCAGGCAGACGCTGATAGAGCTTCGAAGCTAGCGACGGAAGTATGCGAGTCCATACTGACCTAGTGTTTAGGTAGAACCCCCTGCTCCCTCCCTCCATACCAATAGCCTTGAGTTTGGAATTAGAGGTAGGAAATCTCTCTTTCCCAATAGTTACCCCGGTGACGTTCAGGAACCATCCTAGGGCACTCGTTGGAATATTCGGTCTCCCATCAAACCAAGTCAGATTTCCGTCGTAGCTTTTCGGATTACCTTTCTCCCCGTCGACACCTAATTGTAGGCAGCTCTTCGACTGATCGGCGAAGGAGAGTCCAATTGCTCCGTATTGCGACAACCCTACTGTTAACATTAAAAATTTGCAGTTAAGAGTTCGTTAGCTTGAGGTACGGATGAATGGATGAACTATTCAATTCAATTATTGAAAGGGAGCTATTCTAAGATTGCAATATTGACGTACGTCGTGCGTTCCCGCCATTTCCCAATGGAAGTTTCCCATCTATATCACCCCCCCAAAGTGATGCGGATTGTCGTTTGCAAAAGGCAATGGCGTGAGATTTCTTTATAGTGATGTTCCCCGAGGAGATCGTGTTCTGATGGATAGGTTCCCCCCACCAGCTCGGTGCGTAAGAATCTTCACCCGTCTCCATGTATCTCTGACTCTCGTTCCAATAAGTATTGCCCCAGGCTTTCTTTCCCTCAGTGTCCTTCGGGTTAGCTGCTGTCCAGTTATTGAAATATTGGCTAACAAGGGGATACGGTCGTCGCATTCCCGGACTATAATTATCCGGGTACTCCAGACCGGTAGATGTGACGTAACTATCGGAAAGGAAACATCAAATTAGTTTATATATATAAAATCGATCCTCTTAGCTCGTCGGTTTCGAAGCCATCTAGCCTAAGGGCATGGGAACAGAACTGTGGCTTACCCAAAATTCTCCGCGGTGTCAACTTGAAGTTTGAACTCCACCTCCGCTTCAGCACTCGTTGGAGGATTCAGACCGAACCTAAACCACGAATACCAACCACTGCCAGGCGTATAGTACGTGGGGACCTCGATGTACGTAGCATCATGGCCTGTACTATTCTTATACTTCACAGTACGAGCTTCCCGGTCGTAGCGTTTAACATAATTCCACCGATGTTCTGTTGCCAAAAGTACATGACCATTAGCTTCATGCGTTCTATATATGTTCAATTGATCGATCGATGGCATAGTTTCTGCGCTGTGGATCGCGATTGAACCGGACCGCTGTAATTACCTGCGCTGCTGTTGTACGCATATTTTGATCGAGTGCGATTCATGTTAGGAAGAGTACTATTCATGCTGGGAAGAGTACTATTGATGCTGGGAAGAGTACTATTTATGCTAGGAAGAGTACTATTCATGTATGGAGGGGTGTTATTGGAGCCGGGAGAGTTCCGTCCGAACTTAGGAATCCCCGTCAAACCGTCCGATCTCTCGACATAGTGTGGATGAAGAGGTTCGACTAGTACCGGCTCCCCCACAAAAGAAGCTTGATTGGTTAACGCGAGTAGAACTAGGGTTACCGAGAGAGCCAGGTAGGATAGATGGACCAGCCTGGCTGCCATTGCGCCGACTTCGTATGCCGCCTATTCGGTCTGGCTGATGGGATTGTAAAATTGTATGGATACGTATATATACCAAATGTTCCAATTGATTCAGGGAGAAGTAGCTGATAGTATCGAGAAAAGATATGGTATGTTCATAAGAACATATTTACTGACTTCTCATCATATATATACTTGGCAAGCTACCTACTTTCCCCACGTCGGCCTGACGAATAGACCACCATAGTATGAGAGACCGTGGCATTTTTGGACAGGATTTCCCTAAATTACCCAAAGCTCAAAACCAAAATGTTGTGTCTCAGGCGAAAGATATGAATATTTTTGGTTATATCTACTTCTCGATCGTAGAGTGGCCAACTCCTGTTGGTCAGGAAATTCACAGTTGTAATTTTATGGCGCGCTGTACTATGAGGAGTTGGCAATATTTTTTAGTACACTAATATATCCTACTTGATGCAAATTTAAATGATCGGACAATTGTCCGTTGTATATACTTCCAACAATCACGTTGCCCTTCCATCAATGGGTTATGGTCCTTCATTCCACAAAGTTGATAGACGCCGCCAACACTAAAACCGACAATCCAAGCTTTCAAAATCCTCTCTCGATCTCGTTGTCTAGTCTTTAAATAGCTCGTCATCATATCGTACGTCGAAGGCATGAACCACGTGTATACACTGGCACTGAACATCTCGAAATACACCAGTGCCCAACCAGCATATTGAACATACTCCAGGCGTCTGCAGGCAATACAAGAGTACACACACAACTAGCAACTCAAACGAAATACGACGACACCGCAACAAAGCCAACCAACTTTACAAAACCGCTGGCCTTTCTTGTACGGCCCCTGGGTCCCTCTGCCCCTCCAGGTCCTTTTGGTCCTCAACTTCAATAATCAACCTTCTCGCCCTTCTCAATCCCCTTATCAGAAAACATCCACCTATGATTGCGCAGAAGGTTTCTAGTGCGGCTTGTAAGTACTGTTATCTTAGTTGGAACCTGTGTATGGGAATTTCATACCGAGTGAAAGCATAATGACATTGATCTTCCACCCCTTCGCTCCAGTGACGACTAGGCGTCTGAGAGTGTTCCGAAAGATAATATCATTGAAAGGTTTCGTGGTGTCCAACGTCGCGGCAACTATTAGGCAGGATGTTTTGTTAGCACCTAGGCGCGCGATATACAGCTTATCATGTTAGAGATACGCAAGAACGTACGTTTATCAGCTCCCCTGCCAAGCATCCAGATAGATAAAGCCCACGAAGCCATATGAGCCATTGGAAAGACGATGAAGAAGATTAAACCGATGTTTCGAAGGGTAATGTAGAACTTCCTGGGGATCCCGGGGGGACATTTGGGGGGTGGTGTCGGTGGTTTTTCGAGTGTGGTGTCCGGCGTGGTGGAGGATGATTGGGTTGCAGTGACTGGTTCGTTGGTCGACTGAGACGCCATTGTGGACAATTGATGTTTAAGTGAAGAAATCACAAAGGGGTGACGAGGCTGTAACTAATGTGCAAGATGGTTTGAAGTCGTGAACCGATAGAACTTGGCCAGGTTGCAGCGGGGATGCAGAATTATGGAATATTTATCGTAACATAAAGATCGGTGGGGGCTATCAGCCGCCAATCAGACCTAAGTACGAGTCGAATTATTGTATTATTCGTGAAGAGGGAAGAATAGAGACTTCATAGGTGATTCTTATTAAATACTTGCGTGATTTGATTTCAATGAAGATTTGATGCTTGTCTGACCAATTATATTTTATTAACGTCCGAGTTCTACCTAGCATACTAACATTAAACATTGCGCATGCAATCGTATAACAAGACAAGTTGATTCAACCCAAATGCTTTTCCGTCCCAAATATATAAAGTACAATGAACCAATTGCAAGACTGCAAACATTCGAAGCTTCAGATCTCTAAGATCCCACTACAATCTATGGTCTATCAAAACAGGAAGAAAAAGCCAAAAGCCAAAACACCTACCAATCCCAATGAACTACTGCTCACGATACCAGCTCCACTCTTTGTTTCCGTCGGCGTCGGCGTCGGGAACGCCACAGAGGTTCCATTATTCCTCGTCGGTGTTCCCGGCGAACCGGTCGATCCGGGTCCCGTCACCGAGCTAGTGGCCGTGCCATCATTAGCGCCATTCCCACCGGTACCGCCACTGAAGTCTTGAATACCCTGACTCCCGTCACCCACCGTGTTCTTTCCGGACAAAAAGTATGTTCCGAGCACGGGATCTTTCAATCCTGCCGCTTGGACGAACTTCTCCGCGTTGAACTTGCGACGTTCGTTTCCGCCCTGGTATTCATCGAAGCCGTCGGGTAGGGAGAAAGTGCTTTCGGGTTGAAGGAAGAGCATGAAGATGTAGCGGTGGGGGTCTTGACTTGGTGGAGCGGGTCCGCGATAGGGGACTATAGCGTTTATGGAAGTAGTATCTAGTTTCAGTAGATCCTTGCCTTCTGGTGACTTTACTTTTTGAGTGTTCAGGGGGATTTTGACGCCTGGTTGCAACCAGTGAAGAATCTGGCCAAGGGAATTATTGGAAGGGGAGGGGGCATCGGGATCGACCATCAGGACAATAAAGGTCTGGCCTGTGAAAGATGGCGTATCCGGAATGTAGACTGAAGGGGTGGATTGGACGGCTATCAAAGAAGATACTTGGTTAGTCTATGACTCGGTTATCGTTTTTCGGATATAAAACATACAGTTCTTATCGAAGAGCCCGCCATTGACGAAGAACTTTGGACTGGCCGATTCATCGTATGTGACAGGAAACCATTCCTCGGCTTTCGGTACGAAGTCCTGCGGCGTCTGAGAGAGAACCGTAGCGGCCAGCGCAAGGAGCGAGGTGATGTATTTAGACGCCATTGCGCTGCAATAGAATCTCCAATCGGTCGACTTGGTAGTTTGATGGCTTTTATGATAGTTCGCGGAAGTAACCACGTTGAGTACTTATATCAAACTAATACGGAACAGTGGACCTTTCTCGTCGGGTAACGTGCTGAGCTAGCTCAAGCTGGTCTGGAAGGCTAAGGGTGAGAACAGAAAGGAAAAGCGATGCACGACGACATTGGCGTGTGCTCGAAATATAAATATGCGAAATATTTCCCCATTTTTGCAGAATCCCCATCGGCAGCGGTGCCCTCTTCGCAGAGCCTGTTACTTTAACGGAAGTCGAGTGTCAAGTTTCACCGTTTGGGATTCTCCCGGTGTTTTGGGTGTTCTCACGTTCAGACATCCTGTCGCACCATTGGCGTACTTGGCGCGCCGAGACGGACAATATCATGCGCCTACATCAACCACAGGTTTTCCCAGGTGGGATGAGGAGGCAAAATTAATTGTTCATCAAGATCTTGAAGAATGTGAATCGAGTAATGACATAACGTTAGAAGGCCTATGGGATGATGAGGTTAAATAAGAGTCGAGATACCATGTTGGCTTGTCGTCGGTTAACCCGCCTGGGCATGCCTTTAAACCCGCTTAGGTCCCCACATCTGAAATGCAATTTCGATGCGACGAGACGATATCAGTTTTGCCGGCATAGGGATTGAGAAGATGCCCAGACGTGATTTCTCTTTCCGCGAGGTTTATTTCCTCTGAAGGCGCGGGAAACGCCATGGACTGGTGTGAAGAAGGCTCGGAACCTGGGATACGTATGGAGCCGGAGGAACCTTTAATCCATATGCTCAATCCATTGGCCCAATCCATTGACACAGGATTGATAGTTGCTGGTATTAAGATGGCGAAAATTGTGAATGACCAATTGAAAAAGCAGATTCCCAGTTTTTTGGGCTTGGATTGTATCTGCTGGCGTCACCTGTCACAGGTGTGTTCCGGCTTCCTAGTCGACTTCGCCTTCAGGGGCACTTACCATTTCCATTTTCGGCAGCACTGCTGCCTCCTTCAGCTCGACTCTGAGCCACTAGTCCAATAAAAGAAATCTAAAAATCCCACACAACGCGGAATGCTTTCACCTAAGCAGCAGTAATATATACTACCTCTCTGCTTCGCATTTATACCCTTGAGTAAAAAAGAACGTTTATAGAACGGCGGGAAGCCGCCCGCGCACCCAATAATCCTGAGTATCCGAGGTACTTAGAAGCTGCGGGTACTCTCGCTACCTACGCCTTTCCGTGGATGAAGATGACGTCATGACTGCTACCTGGGCCTAACTTCGTAATGTTTCGACATGACAGTCAAATTGGCTTCAATAAGCAGTATCTGTCATGGAGACGGCTACGGGCTCCTCTAGGCTACCAAACTCTGAGTATGACTGAGAACCAGGTCTCCCATCAGATAATTTTGCCCGGTTTGCCTTCTGATCCACGGAGGAACGCAAGTCGTCGATTTCGGATACAAAGCACCGCGGCTAGCGGCACATGCCAAAGATAGCAAATTCAAAGGCCCATGTGGCTTTTGGAACAATTTAAAGCTCTGAAGTGAAAAAACGGGCTCTGTATACCCCAAGTCCACACCGCATGCCGCGATGTAAGCAGCTTAACAAGCCGCGGTCGCGGTGCGCGATAAAGTCCGAGACCCGACTTTAAGGGCTGCAGGAACATATATGCACCGTACGCGCTGCAGGGCTAACTCTATTGGTTCCAATTTCGCTACGGGCTCTAATCACACCCGACGGAAAACTCATAATCCGCATACATTGCCCGCTACCAGGAATCAGGCTCGAAGCAACTCACGATCATGGATTCAATTCAAATAGACATTGCGAGCCCTATCCACCAATGCATGCCGGTCCCTGCCACCCCACTTGCACTATCCTTAACCTGTCAAAATTTTATATTAAAGAAAATATTCGCACATGGGGCCAATGGCGAGTAGCGCGAAGCTATAGCTATACTAAAAGCTTACGTCTCAGAGAAAGCTTCGCGGCGAACTGTTCATCCGTCGGAGACAATTAATTGTACAAGCGCTGGTGATTCCTTGTCTTAGTAGTCCCCATCATCTTACTAGTGGAGCAAAAAAAGGCGCACGTGTACATACGTGCGAACCGGATCCATCGGTTTCCAAATATATCTTAGATATATGTACCGTGGCGATCTCCTAACCGCAGAACGAGATATCGCGAATCCCTTCTTGTCACTATACTAAGTAGATAGGAAAGTCATATCATCTACAGGTGTGATGACTATATCCGAAATACCATGTGATGGCCGCTGACTTCTTCCATAAGACAACCCCAGATATCAGATCCCGGTCAATCAGACGACGTAGGTGGTTAATATGGGCCTAATATCAAGATCTTATGCATTTAATAGTAGCATGGAGCTCTGCTACCATGCACGCTGAGACTGTTTGATTAAGTATATCAATATTGTACATTTCATGAGGTCTTCTCAAATAGTCTATAGCCTCCCATTCGATCACTGAATTGAACAAAAATTAAAATCCCGTAGGTCCCAAGGATTTAGAAGATTGGGACGTTTGTTTTAGAAACGTAAAAATGTCGAATGTATCATTTAAATCTGTGCGTGCATACATATAAATGAGAGTCCATATGGTCATGTGAGACACCCATCGTAATCATGAATCACTTCAATCCGAATTCCAACGCGACCCCAGAATTCTAGAACCAAGCCCCGTTAGTAAAAATCTGTAAGCAAGACGGCCTAGAAAACTTCGTTCAACTATGCCCCAAGATCACTAATCACACGAATTGATTCCCAGGACCTAGGTACCTGGATCGATTTGGCCAAGCATTTTTTTGACCCCGAATTACTAGTCGGTCGTCAATTGAAAGTCCTTGAACTCCGTGGGCTTCAGTTGATCAAGAGGCGCGCGCCGATTACTATCTTGGCTGTCCACTCAGGACCCAAAGTGCAATATCCGCACTAGGCTGGAACAGGATATGCGGCACACCTCGAACCCCGTCGATATGATCTCGGAAACCTGAGGAGTGGGGAACTCCTGTAGAGGCAAAATCCAACGTCGCATGCCACAAACAACAAGGATTTTAAACGTCGTTGCATCGCTATACTATCGATATTACAGCTATAGTATAATATCAGACAAAGATTCGTCGAAGACAAACAATGATTTGCCAATATCTCCAGTCAATGCAGCCTCCGTACGGAAGTAGGAGAATTCAACAATGGTTTCTCCACTCTTACCCACAATTGCGCAACACCCAAACGTCCGCTAGCCGTTCGACACAATCAACACAAAGAAAATGCGTCTGGATTTCAATGGAATCTGAACTTTGTGAGCTCAAGACATTGAGATCAAAATGCATGAAGACGGCTCGCATAACAAAGCACAGATGCACGAGAACATATACATCTCAGCGGTAAGTCTTCCGGGCTTCCTCTTTTCGTATTCTGGGTTCCCATTGGACCGCCCGATCTGCACGGGAGTTTCCGCCCTAGCGGAGCTTGCGCCCAAGATCGTTGGATCCAGGTGCTGGGCCAGGGTCCAGAACCCAACCTGAACCCCGCAAATGGTGAGTGAGGCTGGGGGTTTTTTTTCTCCCTTTCCTGCCAATCTTTGATACCAATGGCTCCTGCCGGCAGACTAAAGAAAAGTTAAACCGTCAAGCTTCTTATGGACTGTTTATCTCCGCGGATCAACTGGTAGCCTATTTTCAAGGGAACATCGGTTTCGCATTTGGCGACAGTAGCCTCCATGGCCATCGTCATAAGCTTATGTTTTATATAAGCTGATACGATCGACGATCATGGGCTATATTCGGTCTCCTGCTCTAGCGCATATTCGGCTGGAGCAGTTCTTTCTAGCGGACCCTGCCGTGCGACGGAATGCTATGCGGAGACGGGATGTTCTCTTTGAAGAAAGTTACAAGACGAAAAAATACGAGCTCCTCGAGATCAAAGTTTCTAGCTTGCAAAAGTATCAGATGCACGTCGCTGTCACCGTGCTATATTATAATATTATACATTATTATGGTCATAGATATAACTGTCAATAATGATGTGATATCAGTTGTGGATCGCCGTTGTGGCTAGTTAGGACGCAAGGGGACGCTAGTATTACATCAAGCTAGCGGCGGGATAACTAGATCACGCCCGTTGACGGGGTTTAAACGTTTTCAATCGAGCTATATATACTCCTTGATTTCCCCAGCTCCATTAGAAGCTTTGATGCTGAACCTCATCAGACGATAGGGTGTTCTCAGAAAAAGCACAATCTACGATATCCTCTTCAAAACAAATATCCCAATATTCACGACCACTTATAACCTACTACGCTAGTGGAAACTCTATCAACCATGTCCAACATATCCAATAACTCGACCGACGTCCCTGACGAGGTTGACGTCATTATTGCCGGAGGTATACTATGCACCCATAATATTAACTAAATTAGAAACTTATGCTAAAGCTTGTATAGGAGGAGCTGCTGGCTGTACTATCGCCGGACGTCTCGCCGCCGCCGACCCCTCTCTTTCTATTCTCGTAATCGAGTCTGGTATCAATAACAAGGATGTCGCCAGCATCATCCACCCTGCATTATACCTTACCAATCTGGTTCCAGATTCTAAGACCGCTGCATTCCATGTCGCGAAGAAGAGTGAGAAGCTTAACAACCGATCAGCCATCGTCCCCGTCGGAAACTGCCTGGGTGGCGGTAGCAGTATCAACTTCATGATGTATACCCGTGGCCAAGGTATCGATTACGACGACTGGAATACCGAAGGTTGGAAGAAGGAGGATTTGCTCCCGTTGTTGCGGAAGGTCTCTTATACCCCAGATTTGGTTGGAAGACGAGCCCTGCTGACATAAATGCCGATAGACTGAAACTTTCCACCACGATGTCCCCGGAATCAACAAGGACGTTCACGGCTACGAAGGCCCTTTCCATGTTTCCTCCGGTGGATACGTCTCGAAAGGCTTCCAAGATGATTGTGTCCAGGCCGCCGCCCAAACCGGGCTCAAGGAAGTCCCCGATGCAAACGACCTCTCCGAAGCTGATGGTCTCCAGGTATGCGCACAATGAGGCTGTCTTCCTAGCTTACTGTATCTATCCGCGCAGGTTCGTATGCTAACTTGAATTCCCAGAAATGGCTTAAATGGATCCACCCGACCACAGGTCGTCGTCAAGACGCCGCCCATGCCATCCTTCACCCGATCCTCGAATCAAACCGTACCAGCCTCCAAGTCCTCACAGAGCACAAAGTGGTGAAAGTTCTCACCTCAAGTGGACGCGCCGTCGGTGTTGAGTATGCCCCAAATGTTGGCGCTCAGCCAGTCACACCTGGATTTGAGGCTCTCGCTCTCCCTAAGGTGGTCAAGGCTCGCAAATACGTCGTCCTTTCCTCGGGCGCCCTCGGCACCCCATGCATCCTCGAACGATCTGGTATCGGTGCCAAGGATGTTCTCGACAAGGCCGGTGTTCCACTCGTCGCAGAAGTTCCTGGCGTCGGCACCAATTACCAAGACCATAACCTCTACCTCACCGCCTACCGCTCCAACCTGCCAGAAGACGAATCTTTTGATCCCTTCCTAGACGGCCGCCGTGACTTTGGCGCCGAAATTGCGGATTTCCCCAAATCGGACAACAAAAACTACATCGCGTGGAATGGCATGGATATTGCCGCCAAGTTCCGTCCTACGGAAGCCGAAGTTGCATCTGCCCCAGCATGGTTCAAAGAGCTATGGGACAAAGACTACGCATCTCGTCCTGAACGGCCTCTCTTAGTCTCCGTTCTAGGGCCCTTACACGTCGGCGATCACTCCGTTCTCCCGCGGGATCAATATATGACCTCTGCGATCTTCAACTCTTACCCCTACGGCAGGGGTAGCGTTCACATCACTGGGCCAGGTGTAAACGATAGCACTGATTTCGACACCGGAATCCTAGGTAATGATTGGGACCTTGAAGCTCTCGTTATTGGTTATAAACGCCAGCGCGAGATTGTCCGCCGCATGAAGTCGTTTAATACAGACGCCGACAATACCATTCTGGGACCGAAATTCAGGCCTGGTAGCAAAGGTAGCAAATGGGATTATCCTACAGCCAATGGCGCAGTGACCTAGTACGACCCAGAGGATAATGAAGCTATCAAAGACTTCATTAGGGGGAATGTTGCTACGACGTGGCACAGCTGCGGGACTTGCGCTATGAAGCCGCTTGAGAGTGGCGGTGTAGTAGACGGGAAGTTGAATGTTTATGGTATCGAGGGATTGAAGGTTGCTGGTAAGCACATGTGCCTCCCCCAATCACTTATATTACTATCACGCAAATTACTAACGGAGTAATTAGACTTGTCCATTATGCCATCTAATGTTTCCGGCAATACCTATTCGACCGCACTACTCGTTGGAGAGAAAGCAGCGAGCATCCTCGCTGGGGAATTGGGGTTGAAGGACTTCTAAGCAGCCACATCTACGTATGGCGCGAGCGATGTATGCTGAACTTCGAATTAGTTTTGGGAGTAGGTGGCGTTTTGGAGGTTCTGGCTTTCGTGGAGCTGATGCATACAGCTTAGTTATTCCGATATGTCATGTTGCAACGTTGGGTTTGCGTTCTAGACACTCTCACCTCATAAAATTGAAGTTATCTTGAACCGATTGCATTCAATTAAATGCAACCCTGTCAACGGCAGTCTTAAGATACCTTAGGTGTAATTCCTGCCTGATACGTGGTCCAAGTCTTGAATCCGGAGTGCTGGGTGATACCGCCGAAGAAAATCGTGTCGCAAATTGAAACGCACGGCCTCCACATATGCGCATGAGTCCCAACAACCCCCTCACCAAACATGACCTACGCGACTGCCAGTTCAAATTTGCAAGAGTTGGGATGATATCGATGTATCGCAGCGACTATACGTTTCCCCCGCTCCAGCCGCACGAAAAACTTGTTGTCTTGTTATAACCTTTCAAGTTTCACGCGCCCTAACTGTCGTGGAACCGAAAGCCCGATCTAGACCTCGAGAGGATCTTGTTCCAACAACCTGGGCAACCTTGGCATTCGATCCCGAAGTATCACGACATTTCGTCTGCGTGCATGGGACGGAATCTCAGGAGCTCCGGGGAACACGGAAACCTGGATTCTGGATCTACGCTGCGTTCACATTTCAGTTGTATACTTAATTACTCAAGTAATAGTACAGATCACCTTGTCCTAATTTCAAGGACATGCTGCAGCAACCGAAAAAGCGCCCCGACGAACTTTGTTCAGATGATCATCCAAGCAGATCTTATTGGTTGTATTGACCAGAACGTAGGCCAGGCTAGAGCGACTTAAAAGTTTAGAAAATCATTGAATCACGATCGATTAGCTAGCTAGTGCTAGGTCTGACGCGTCGTTGTGCTACCATGGCTGAATTGTTTAAGGGTACTTCGGTACGAGATGCAACAGGACCTCAGTGTATGTACCTCGATCGCGTTGTATCTCCGTACATCGAGCGCTCGAGCGAGGTATGCATGTATATATACGGCGAAGTACTGGTGCCGTCCTCCTTACGAACGAACGTCGCAATCCCAACTTTGAAATCAAGATACTACCGTTTTTCCAAAGGCTGTCCTGCAGCACGGCAAAAAAAGACAACCGAGTTTTAATATTCTAGCAGGTCTATTTGCATTGCTCGTCGATCGATATATACGGTCCTGACAGAAAAACAGCGACGTCTCGAATTTACTTGACTACTCACAGGAGATAGTTTGTAAAACTTCATGATTGATGGAACGTCCAAACTCGGTACGCGGACCTCAACAGTGATATTACGGGTGCACCGTGGCTGGCGCGCCACAACCGGCTAACGGAAGTCAAGAGCTGAAGCGACGCACACGCACGCAAATTCGAGCTCTGCACGCGATGCGCGATATATCAGTACAGCTCCAGCCGAAATATGCATGTCGACACTTACCGCCTCTATCGTTTCTAGTACTATAGTCGACCAAGAATTCCGTACCTTGAGCCTCCCCTCTTCGTCGCGGACGAGTCTGGACATTTGGTATGAGAGCAGTGAGCTCTCTGGCCCGAAATCCACTATGTAGGTATACCTACGAGAATAGCTCCATCAAAGCGAAGAAGACTGGTTGAAGAAGCCGGGCGATCATTCTACCTCTTCGGAAATATGTACGTAGTCCCATGTATACGCATTGACATCCATTCTAGGTTATAGTGATTACCGATACAATCACGACAATCTGGTCCTATGTGTCGATCCTGGTGCGAAGTAGCCGAGAATACGTATCACCCGGCCGGTCTGATATGCCTGGATTCAGATCGACTAGCCTTCGATGCATCCGCTAGCTCTAGTCTTAAGCATACCTGTTTCTAGATATGAGTATGAGGATAACAAGCCAATGAAGAAGCCATCTCGCCTTGTCTTCACTATCCACAGTCAGAAGCTTTCATGGTACTGTCCGCAAATCCCCACGACCTAATAGGTCGCAGCGACTTGCTCTATCATTCCAAGCGGATAATCTGCACAAGTATATCAAGCTGATATACTACCGTATACCCCACCACACCCTGCCCGACGTTCTAGACCCCCCGGCTCACGGGACCTCCATCATAGGATCGATACACTGCACACTAGTCAGTCAGCCGTTCTCGTCCCAAGGACGGCACGATTACACGGAATACAAGTAACCCATTTACCGATTAGCCACAGTAAAGAGAGCGCCACCATATATGTCTTTCCTGCGAGTCGCACCTGCAAGACTGAGACACTGCTTGAACCCCAGGAATAACTAGCATGCAAATGCATGTCTCGGAAAAAGTATGATCGGGGTGAGACAGAAGTTCAGAGGAAGTGCACAGGGCACGGCTTATTCATATCCGTGAAACCGCAATGTTAATGAGCGAGGAGCGGGCCAGAAGGGTTTATAAGCCTTGCCGTTTAATAGTTGATATACTGAATGAGAATGATAATCAGTTGATTTAGGATTTGAATGATGCGTATTCATGCTTCGAGTGTTTCAGCGCCACGATGCAGTGGATCGACGCTAGCTATAAGGTGAGGGAATTTGACGGTAGTTCAGCTTTTCATAGTAGACAGTTTATTATATCTTGAGTTCTCGAAATTGTTCTCTGTAGGCCGGTTAGGGACCACGGGATAAAGTCAGTGGTTCATTCTAGTAAATAACCACCGATCTGTAGGAGTATTCCGTTCAACAGTCCCAGCTAGTCCCTACTATATCCATACGTAGACGCGTATCTGCGTTCATTGTCTCAGATCGACATCAGCCTGCAGCAGTCGTGCACGGGTGATTGTCGTGCAATTCCGGGACACACAGCTATAGTACTTTACAAGGGTTGGGGAAAGGCTGACGAGAGACACTGGTATCGCGTAGAGTAAAAACTCAGAGGACATTTGTGATCCTGGCTCAGAGAAAGGGGCTCCAAGTCTGTTTTGGCCATATCTTCATTCTCGAGTCCAAACCAGTGACCGTAACATATCTGCAAATACAAATGCCCAGAAAAGTCAGTATAATCCGTAATCTTGCGTTCCCCCAGCACGCACAAATATCAAACCCGGAACAATTTCTGGTGGAGATCCAAAACCGTCTCCAGAAGTCCACATAAGCATTCCAGCCCGCAAATGCAATCCCATCCAATCAACTGCGGCCAGTCAAAGGGGGGAGGGCTCCATGCACGAAAAAAAATGTCTCAGATTCTCGATCAAAAAGGAGACAAGGGAATGGTTAAGCTAAGACATTCCTCTTTCCGCATGCTCGTCAGAGAGGAAAAAACGGTACGAGGCACGGACGGCAATTAACGATCGTCATATTACATACACAAACAAGCCTCTGGCCATAAGGCTAAGAAGGGTTCACATTGTTCCGAACGAAATAGCTATGTGGAATCTCGAGCACGTAGAGCGCGTAGACTTCGTTCTTTTTTTTGCTTTCAAGCTGAAGAATGATATGACAAGGGTGGACGGTTTACACCCTCCGTATCGAGTAATTGTAAGAGCTCGCGATGACTGGAATAGCTCCGTATTTGAGAGCCAATTTTGGACGGTAAGTACGGAACGATACGAGAGGATGTCACATCAAGCGATATCGATACCAACGGTCTGGTTGTTAATATTGTACGTGTATGGTTAGAGACCATGTATTACACAACTGTGAGCGAAGAATGAAACATATTCCGACGATGGGTTAGTGGCTAAGCTGAGGGGTCAAGGCCGCATATTGCCGAAAACGCCATCAATTTCCACCCCCCGACAATGAATTGATATGAATCCGCGTTGTAGACGTAGACCTAACATGCAACATAACATGATCCAACAGCTCAAACAAAGGAAGTGGAGAGGAAGCTCTGCAATTGGAATCAAAAACATCTTGCCAGAGCTCCCCCACAGAACCTGGTCCGCCGTTGGACGATGTATCTTTCTCATAGGACAGAATGCTCCGGTGATAAAATGTTTTATATGCGAAGAGGCCCCACAGTTCCAGAAGAATCAGAGAAATGTCTTTCCCTTGAACAACTGAGCTTTGGCTGTCTCAGAGAACAAAACAAAAGCAAATAACGGATGTCTCAGATCGAACAGCGTTGAGGTGCTTGCCGAAAACAGGCTAGATCCGCCGGGTCTGTCTCAGATTCACGTGGATCGATGCGCTGATCTGTTCAACGCAGCAACACATTTCCCGCATCCTCACCCACAGACACGGGACTGGCAGTCTCGATGCCGTATCCGGTTCGCCTTAGCTATCGATTGTGAGTGTAGGATGCATCGATTCGACCGTACTCTACGCCTCCAAAGCCGAGATGTTAGTCCCAAATGCAACATGCGAAATCCGCAAAGGCGATGGCACCAAACATGGACAAGTTGGTCTGTTCGAAGCGACTGATTGGAACCAAAAAGCCCGGCTCAACCCAAATGTCTCACATCAAACCGAACAGCTGCATTCGAAATTCATGTATGTCTGAGATTTTAGTCGGGCCTAAACGATGTCTCGCCTGAACAATTTACCTTTGAACGCTTCCATGAACACTCTTAATTAAGTTAACTGCGTGGAACAGGAACAAGGACAAACGCAATCAAACGGAAGCTAGAATACCCAGGCATCTTTCCCTCCTCTTAAAGGTAGGGTTCGGCAGGAAGGTTGAGAGGCCTTAAGGTCCACTGCAGCCCTACATCACCATCTACGGAAGGTACTTACCTCATCTTCACATTACTTATACACATGCGCATCCCCGTCCCGACATCTCAGTAACCCTGCACTTTTTATCCCGACTCGGTTGCCTTTTCTCTGTTCTTTAGATGGGAAGCGGGCGCCTGTTGAGCTTGTGACTTTTTTTTCTTTCCTGCCTGTTGGCACGCCACAGTAGAACAAGCAACGACCAGGCACAAGAAGGTCATGAGTACATGACGGTTACTTATAGACTTAAATACCCTCGGTCCTTCCTTTAATATTTCCCCGGATTCCCTTCTCTTCGAATACCATCTCTTCAAAGTTTTATCTCGACAATCAAGAAATGAGGGTCCAATAATAGGACATATTCAACCGACCTTCAGCCCGACTCCGACAAGAAACCAACCACTTCAAAATACCACCTCGTCAACACCTCGGCGTCCATACACCCCGATAGGATCCTAGGATTATAGATAGATTCAGTGATTAATCGAAAAGATGCCGGCACTGTCGACCCTCATTCACCCTCTCTCCCTCCTCCTGACCTCCCTCCCCGCCCTCATCATCTCCGAATCCGCAACCTTCTACCCAGGCTCTGCGATCTTCAAACTCCTCGCCTCATCCGCCTTCGTCTGGCGTTCACTCCTCGCTTCTTCCTCAACATCGCTATCATCACCAGCGACTCTAATCTCCCAACAATGGATCACAATATCCCTGATATCCGGTCTTATCGGTGATTTTTGTCTTATTCCGTCATACAAATCATATCACAACCCCGCTGGAGGTCATGAAGGCGATTCGTTGTGGTTCAAATTCGGAATGCTGGCTTTTATGATTAACCATGCCGGGTATATCGGTGCCTTTTTACAATTCGTCAACCCGGGGGGCATCATGGACGCCAAAAATATGGATTGGAAGGTGTGCGTGGGGGTATTCGTTACCTGCATCATTCTGGGAGACCTATGCGGGATGCCCGTACCCTGGAGAGACGATGAAGCCGCTCCTGCCTCCTCTGCTGCCACCATCACCGGAACTGGAGTAAGCGACACCAAAAGAGCGACAAGAAGCGGTTCTCCCCGACTTCCAACTTCATCTTCGCCTCTCAAATTCCCCACAACGTTCACCAAGAAAACCCGCCACACCCGCTCCGACTCCGGCGTGACCGACCTCTCGATTTCCATCCCTTCGACTCCCAGATCTCTCTCGAACAATAACTCCCCAACAACCTCGACCCCATTATTATCCGCTTCCTCCTCGTTATCTCCAAAATCTCTCTTCCCGAAGATGTCAATCCCGAAGGACATGAAGCCACTCATCATAATCTACCAACTGATAATAACAACCATGGTCGCCTCCGCCGCTGGAACAAGGGGGTTACTCTCGGAAAGACTGCTAGGGGCGTTCATGTTTATGATTTCAGACGTAATGGTCGCCTGGGATACCTTCGGTGTTAAGCCACATCCTCCCACCGTCGCACAACCCATCACCCCGACCACAGCAGCCGAAACGCACGGAGCGAGCAGGTGGAAGGGAAGAGTAGGGTGGAAGAGCCGGGGTTTTGGATGGGTGCTGTACTTCGGGGGGCAATATATTCTTGCTGCTTATGGTGCGAAATAGAGTGAGCAGTGCGGAATCGATGGTACATGTAGTAATATAACGGCATGTCTGCGGAGGACATGGCCACCATATAATCGCAGACGACATGGCTGCCTCTTTTTACTTCGTTTGTTTTGTATTGTTTTATATCTTTTATACATATACCCCTCGTTGGTTGTTCGGCACATATATAGGTCTACAATGATATCACGAATTTACTAGATACTCCTGCGCTTATACCGCTCTGGATTCCATTCTGTCGTTGTATTCTTCAAAGAAAGGCAAGATGATGCCTGTATAGTATACTTAATCTCCTCCTTCTATTAAAATGAGTTAAAAGGAGCAAAAGACTTGGGAAACGTAAACGAAAGAGCTTATTGACAAGTTTGGATGAGATTGGATGTGGCAATCGCAGGACTAGTGGTGAGTAGGAAAGGTGTAGCAGAACGCAAGGTCTCGGGTCGTGACGATAAGGGAACAAGAGCAAAAGCAAGCGTAAGACAGATCATCTTGGTTTAGAAGAAACGTGCTACAAGAGAGCTTGTTTTTTGATTCAAAGGGGTAAAGAATTTGTTCCAGCGCAAATAGATCAGCAGCTGTTTCACGAGACAAATAGGGGTGCCCTGGTGGCACGAGGGAGTAGGAAAGCAATTCGTATCTCTTTTGGCGTTACGGGATCACGGTAGGTAGGAAGAACGTGGATGGAGCTTCCCAGTGTTACACCAGTCCATGAACTACAACGGCTTCCTCCCGTATACACGGTACCTGATAACACATTCATGGTCAGCCCTTCCTGCCACATGGGCCCTTCTTAGGGGAAGCATGCCCATCTAAGCCTCAAGACGGAGGCTAGAGAGGGCAAAGGAATGAAAGGGAGGCACTTACAAGTCATAATGGGTATGATACGCCTTGTTCTTAATATCCTTTCGGACGCCCACCAGCATTATTTGGATCTCCTCCGTTGACATCCCCAACACACCCGTAAATAGCCTCAAGGACAATGCTTCGAGTGCCTCCGAAAAGCTAGCCATATGGTACGCTCCGACTTCCTTCAGATACTTATCCTTAGGCCAGGGAGAGTTCGGAAGTTTGAAGATATCTTCGTGGATATCAACGAACCCGGCTTCTAACATCGTTGTCTTGTGCTTGGGTGCCGCGACCAGTGATTTTCCGGCCTTTTCGACAGCTTCGATGAAGAGGTTGTTCCATTTTAGGAGGATCGAGTCCGCAGGGAGCGAGTTGTCGTCGCAGCGAATGTAGGAGCAAGGCTCGAAGATTTCGATATACCCGCCGGGTTTGATGTGTCTAGTTGGATGCACGGCGTTAGTCATTGCTTTATCTATAGATACACTTGCGTACGCGTTTCCCAAGGGGGACCTACTCGTAGGCTTGGCCGATCAACTTTGGCCAGTCGCCAATGCTGCCGAGCATATAGCGGATGTAGACAAAGTCGAAGAAGTTGACCGGGTACGTCCATTGGCTCTCCGCGTCATCGACTTCGAATTTGATGCTGGGAAGCGCAGTTAAGATATATCAGTTGGCTGTACTCGATTATTGACTAGAGTGCTAAACCTACTTTGGAGGGACCCTGTCATTCCATCAATGTTAGCAATCAAAGCTATACGTTAACATAAGCAGAGACGGCTGAGAAGAAACATACCAGGTTGGCTGAATAGGACTTAGATCGTTTCCGGTGACCTATATAACCCGTTTAGCTTCCCAACTCCAGGTATCGCCAGATATGAGGCACCTACGACGGCGGCAGGGAATTTATCGGCTGCACAACAGCAAAAGTGTTAGCACTGTAAAAACTCCCATATAAGGGACAAAATCGAATCCAACGAACCCATTTCAATAGCCCAAATACCGGTTCCGGTCCCGATATCCAGGATCTGCTGTGGATTATCCAATGGTGCACCGTACAGTTCACCCTTCTGAACAATCGTCAACATGTGGTGGTGCATATCCAATCGGTCTTGTTCGGACTATTTTGCCGTCAGAAAACGTTTCATCCTTCCCCTCTGCGTCCTCCACTAGAGGATATAATGATCCACATGCTAGAAACTCATACCTCATCGTTCGGGAATAGGTATTCTAACACCGTTAAAACCAATTAGTATATGGGCTGGTAAGGTTTGTAGAGGGAGTGTTGTGTTGGCGCGAACTTACTTCCCTCGCGGAACTTGTGGTAGCGGCGGCCGTTTTCATACTGGTAGTCGAACGCCGTACTCGACAAGCTCGTGGTGTATGTCTCTCTGCGATTTTGGTCGAATTAGTATCTTCTTGTATCTTATAGTTAAGCATGATATGAAGGTTTCAATTTCGAAGTAAGACGTTCGTCCGTCTTTGCGACAATGGAAGAGGGGTGAGGAGACGTACAGATCGGAATCACTATATGATGAATCGATGTCGCTGCTGGTCTGCATAGCCGTAAAACCTCGTTAGAACCGAGATCATACCCTTAACTCCGACGCGACCAAAACTTTATATCGGCGCACGTGGCCCCGGAAGAAAAGAATGGGTGGGCCGACGGAGGATGAAGAGGAGGGGAGGAGTAGTATTTACATCGGCCTCAATCTCTGGATGGTGTGTCGTCGTGATCTCGCCCTGAACGACCACATTTGGCGGGGAGGATGTGCTCGCCATTTCTGCGCGGGTGATTCGAGTAGAAGAGAGGAAGCTGGTTCGGGAAGTAGCGAAGGAGCGGCTGGGGAGTTATAGTATTCGGTTCGTTCTTTTCGCCGGTTCGAGAAGTTAGAATTATCGTGCTTGGGCGTACAAGGGCTCCTTTTTATTGGAAGCTAAATTTTAGGTTCGGAACAACCCCTTGAGGATCGGGGGCGTCGGGGAAGTCGGGGTATCGAGATCGGGCCGGACAGTGAAAGAGGTAAACCTCGTCGAGAAGGATGGTTCTACGACGTTGATGGAAGCAGTCGGCGATGACTAGGAGTTGATGGCTGGTGATGGTTGACAGGCCTAGGCGGAGGGAGAAGAGTGTCAAAAGATATAAATCAGCAGCTGGTCCACTTCCTTTTTTTATCTTTTTAATGCACAGTTCAGCACAGCACCGTTAAAAAGGTCCGGTGAGAGATCGAAATTTCTTTTCCCAGAAGCACACGGGCCCAATTTAAATTATCCGCCAAATGCACGCTAACGACGGTGGTTCTGCGTACGGGATGGGATGTCTCGACTAAAAAGCCAACGAGGAGCGAGCCCCGGCTGGGCCTTGGTGGTTGGTTCTTTGGACGAAAATGCCACTCTCTCGCGCGATGGGCACATGGGAGGACAAGCAGTGCAGGGCAGGCGGCTGGAAGGACCCCGGGTACGTTACTCTTGCATGGCTGCCAACTCCTGTCTTGATCTTTCCCTGTCGCTGATTCCTTGCTCCAGCATGTATGAACTCGCTTGAGCACATAACGGACGACACCCTCACGATCGTTTACCCTTGATGCACGGAGTTCGAATATACAAGGGCTCCAGATTGCGGTGGCGTTAACGACAGGTTCTGCGTAAAAGAAACCGCGATAACCCCACGTTTCTCACTCCGGTTCATTTCCAGTTGTCAATTAACTACCGTCGGGGAATGGCCACACGCACACTCGCCTTGTTATTTTCAGCCTTTCTCCATACTAACAAGAGTCGAGCCCCAAGTGTAGTTCGAAAAAGCTTGGGTACGAAGCTGATTGGGAGATCACAAGCGAAACAATGTGAGAGACACACGGAGAGAAGATTATGACATGATGGATGGTGTGGGCGGGGAACCTGGTATCCGCTTCTTTATTAGCAGTGTCTACGTCTCCAACCTGTGAGATGTTGTCCAAGAGTTTTCCCAAGTCCGTTCACGCCAGGCCCTTTCTTCCGTTGCTTCTTATCATCTTCACACAGTGTCAACAGTTCGGGGTTACAACGAGAATACCAAGGAGCTACTTAAAGCTGTTGGTTGGTACCCTGTCCCCCGGTTGGCGCTAGACGGCTCGACTTGCGACAAAGATAGCGAAAGCAGAGGGAGCAGCGAGGTCGCCGCTGCAAGATGCTTGCGCTGCGCTGCAATGTACGACCTTCAATTGAAAGAAATGCCTATGAACCTCGCGAGAACGAGGCAAATAAAGCAGGGTAAAATCTTGAAAACCGAATGATCAAGTGTGTTCTTTCCGTCGAATGGATGGTAGTTGGGAGGGAAGGGTGTATTCAGAAAGATGGGTACCATGTAGACGATCCCGACAGTTTGGTTGACCCAGTTTCAAAAACTGCAGAGAGCTCTTGGTCGGGTTGCTCTGCCTCTGATAGTTCAAGTATAGAGCAACTTTCAAGCGAACAGGCCTAAAAGTTGGAATTACTTTTGGTGTCTCGGCAGGACACCATTGTTGACGCTGGCCAAACTCGATCGCTGATTGAAACTGGGCATAAGCAGGATCGAGGCCATGAACGCATGTCGGTCCGCCTATGCCAGCAGACATACGAGAAGCATACCCGCATCTAGCCAGAATATGTCAGTTTCTGGCCCCTTTCGCTTGTGGTCTGCGAGCCCCTTATTGTCGATTTTCAAAACTTCAAGACGTCAAGTTCTTGCGCAATCATTGTAGTATACCTGCAGCCGTTGCAGCCGCCGTATAATATGACCGCAATCGATCGTGATCATGACCTGTCAAAAATAGTCGGGCAAGCTTGTCCCCAAACTCCCTTCAGTGGAGCAAAAAAAGGGTCGGGGATGATTAGTATGCATCCGAACACCAGGGCCAGGTCCAAGTGGGAACAAAAGACCCCACTGGACCCGTTATAGTCTCTAGTTCCAACAAAAGCTCACAATCACGATCCCCATTGTCTGGAACCACGCATCGATTTTCAGTGATTGTTACAATCTTGGCTTAGTTTTTCGCTCGTAGACGATCGGCCGGGGCGGTGTGGGCTGGAAACGAACGTGGGTCTTCCTAACAGCTGGGAAATGGCAAGCGGGGAACCAATTAACCGGCCAATCAGTAGCAATTAAGCAGCATTGCAGCTCCAGTTTACCCAACGGAGCTCGAGCCTTCTGAGCTTTGGTAGGTAAACTGTCAAGAAAAACCCATCCCGAAGCAGTGGGGGTTCATGAATCGGAATCTCACAGCGGACAGATTTGTATCCCCGGAGATGTGATATCGCTTGCGGAATGTGCCGTCCGAACGACGAGCGGTGGAGTTTAACTTGACTCTGATGGCGTAAGAAGAACGAGCGAACCCGGTAAAATTTCGACCGAGGAAACTTATCCCTGGCCTGGACGGCTTGAGAAAATCAAATGGTGATATCTAGCGTGCGATTTTTTTGAAGGATTCTACGCTTCGAAATTTTCGGCGACGACTCAGATAAGGTCTTGATTCAGCCTCCCGAAATGCTTAGCAGATTCCCGCCGGCGCGCCAGCGGAGGCTAGTCAACACCAAAATCTCGACCGCCAGACGCATGCATATGCATACGTATCCACATGAATTAGGATGTCTTTTGTGGATACATGTTTGAGCTTTGACGCTGTGATTCGGTCGTCGACTAGTCGGACAATTTCTCCGAGGCAATTAATATCTCATGATTAAACAGTATAGAGTATCCAGTAACGCTGCGCTTGACAGCCAAAGCTGCCCTCGAGCTCTCCATGATTGTGCTATGTTAAACCAAAAAGGCTGTCATAGTTACTATCCCTGAACCGATCTCTAATATATCCTGACATGCTAAACCGCTTCTATGCAGATATGCAGACATGGCCGACGCGACCGGTGGATCGTAAACCCCGTTCGAATTTCGGATCTGAATACTTAAGCGGGTAGCCGACTACTTTAGTACTTAGCTGCTGAACGGAAGCATTTTATTGCCGGCATATGCCTGATATAATACGAGGAAACGTTAGCTATCATCTGAACAGATGCTGTCGCCACGCCTCCAACCATGACCAGCTCTCCTCGAAATGTTGATGTAGGTAAATGTATACTAAATACCGCAGTACCAGAAATGACCGATCGGTGTGTTTTCCAGCTTGTACCTTTGATTCGAGGCTACTTGTACCCACAATATTATTGTTAAGCTGTGCTGAGTATGACAAAAGGCTAATGACTCCGAGCGAGTAGGATACCTAGTCCTCCGTATCAACCTCTGCATGCGCATGTACCAAGCTAGCTGCTGGATGTACTACTAAGTAGCTAATAACCATTAATTGAATCTACGCTCAGTGGGAAGGGTCCTGGGATGCCGGAACCTATTGTATATTCAGCTAGGTGTATAATCATATCATCCATCCAAGATCGTAGGCACGTACGAATCCGATGACGGCATTAATATTAAATCACACGTATATGTATAGGCCAAATAGGCCCAGCAAACTGACCCTTACGAAATTAATACTGTTTATCCAATTGGTCTATAAATACCATGAGCACCTCTTTCAAAACCCACCTGTCCAATTACTCGTAGACACTAAGATACTAGTCTGATACCACGATACTGGTTGTGCTTTGAGGCCTCTACTACCTCACGTAATATATACGTTCTGCAATTGAATATATTTGATCATACATCCTTGATACTCCTAATCAATATTCCGTATTGCAATCAACTCATACGTCAACCTATCTGCATAAATGAAAATGTCACAGAATTATCTGGCCGAAAGTGATGCATAATGGAAATCCACTGAGTATATAAGGGTGGGAATCAGACATCCCGTCTTTCTTATGCTCACTTCTTGAATTATACTCTTTGGTATAGCCTGCGCATCAACTCTAGTCGGCCGCTGGCAGCCTCCCGACTAGCTCCGACTTAAAGGATTGCTATTCCGTTCCCGCCATTCACCGCGGCATGCGGCAGCGAAGTGCGATAATAGAGACAGGTGGGTTTTCCTTTCGAGGTTCCCCACTTAGTATATAGTCGACAGTGACTAATACCGACATTCTAAGGCTTAGTTTGGGTTTATATCTGTATCTTATTCGGCGGCTTTAAAGGTTTTCACATCCCCGCGTGTGACTCTGAGATTCCTGCAGCAGCATGCTACACATGTTAGCCAATAATGACCTCTATGGCGTTGGAATCTACGTATTATATTACGTGACGATCCTGGCCGTCTCTTGATTTCTGTGGTGAACGACACTTGAAGGTGTCATGGTTTTATATTTTTGCAGCCTGCGTTCATCTCCAAGCTGTAACCAACGGTGAGGCATGTCGAGACCGGCGTCCCCAGCTTCCAGAAATTAGGCTATATACATTACTATTATCTCTAATAAAACAAAAGGAAGGAAAGAGCCACCCAGGGTATAGACGATATAAAAAGAAGTATAGACGCGCCAAATGTAGAACTCCGGCGCCCTAGAGATTAAGACTAGCCTCAGCTAGCTTTGTAGTCCGTACCAGCTGCGGGTTAGCAGTCCTAGAATAAAATATCTGCGCAAGACGACCTAGATGTTGCCCGTAGACATCTCTTAGAGAAGAACCGGAGCCAGCCCCAAAGTACCTAGAAGGAAGATGCAAGTAAAACAGGATTAAGCATACTTAACCCCCAGAGGCTCTGTCGGCAAGTCCACGAGCCCTGTCTCATCAACCCCTTTCTCTACATCCCTCTCCATCAACGCCAACTCCCTCACACTACCAACATCGCTTCCCTCTAGATCCCCCAAATCCACCAAACCAGCTTCATATGGATGTCCCGTACTCATGCCCCCCGACGAAGACCCCGCACCACCACCGCCGGCCGTGAAAGACGCGTACCTCTTCAGCGTCGGTGTTCGCGTGCCAGCTGTGGAATACGTGATCCTCCTGCTTCCACCGGGGCTTGTGATCCCGTTTCTGACAGCGTATCCGGCTTGGTCGTATTTGTAGTCTGCGGTGGAGGAGTCTGGGTCTGCGCCACAGCAGAGGAAGCGGGAGATGATAGGGATCGGGTGGCGGGTGAAGATTGTGCGGATTGCGGGGCAGGAGGCGCATATTAGAGCGATGTTTACCTCTACTACCGACCAGAAGAGGGAGTTGGCGGTGGTGTCTGTGGTCTACCCGTTAGATTTTCGATTTTGTATCGTGGATTGGTGCTGAGGGAGGTATAGAAGGATAAATATACTCACAAGAAATATCCAAATCCTGCAAGGACCCCAAGCTCACCAGTCTAATAATGCTGCTACCGCACGAAAACCCACCGACGAGGAACAACAGGCAAACTGCTACTTTCTTCCTCCGGGCCAACCTCAACCTTGTAATCGGAAGGATGGGTAGAACGACCACAACCCCGTCAGTAGCAATATTCACGCCGGTACTAGCGTAGAGGAAGGCCTTTATATCCACACAACTGCTTTTACCCAGGTACATGATGCGAAAATCCCATGCTCCGTTGATGGGACTGCACTGGAAAATGCTTATAAAGATTGTTAGGACGAACATCGTCCAGCACATGGATAAAATGCACCACATAGTTCTCCGGAACCAAGGGTGAGCATCAAAGATGCGGTTGTAAAGGATGATAATCGACGTCTTGGCAAAGGAGAGCGAGAAGGAGTGTAGGATGTTGCAGGCTATTAGTTCTTTGATTACTTGTTCTGAACGCTGGGGCATCGTGGCGAATGAGCCGGCCCAGACATGATCACCGTAGCCGTATTTTAGCACTGGTATCATTTTAGATGTTAACGTTAAGGCCTAGGATGGTGAACTTCGAGGGATGCATATACAGGGAAGCTTACTATGAAGTGTGAGGGAAGAGAGGGCAAGGGATCCTGCCTATTGGTCGCCATTAGTATCAACGTACACTCGTCTGTCTGTATGACCTAGAGATACCAAAAAACACCTACAGTTCCAATAATCGCCGCAACTACCCAGAGAACACCATGTTAGTATGCACCTGTCTCCGTAAATCTCCAACTAAATATCTGTGGGCGAAAGGTATACCATACCATCATCGCTCTCTAGCTTCCTAAACGCTGTCATTTTCGAATATAATCTTAACCCCAGCGCAAAGGAGATCAAAACCATGAAGACTGCGTTCACTACAAGTACCGGTTCGCGGAACGAGCTCGTATCGGACCAATCGATAGTTTGATATCTGGCCCAACGTTCGGCGTCGACGCCCGACATCGATGACGATGACATCGTTTTCTATTGGTCTCCCGGGTCCCCTTCCTTGTTGCGGATACATCCACAAGTAGACGTATGTTCACATGTGTCAAAGAGACACCCCCGGTAGTTTGGTTCTAAAGTTGTAGGGTGTCCAAGACGGTTGGTTTTAATCGGGGATATATTTAGATCTCGGGCTGGAGTCTGGATTCCCCCACAACATGGGTTAGCATGGCAACATTTCTGAGGCAAAACTTAAGCTTAAAGGTGACGATGTAACAGCGGCCTAGGAGATTCATGTATACCTGTAACCGGCTGACCGGCCGACGGTTCGGTGGTCTGAAACGCTTTGTAAGAATCGGAGCTGGAGGTGGATGGGGGAGTGTATACGGAGTGTACCGGGGTGTTCCATGGATGGTGATACTTTACAGGTAGATTTTGGAACGATCCTTTCCAAGCGAATAAAATAAAGGACACTAAAGAAAGTAGGAGGGGGTAGCAAACTAGGTTCTGCGCTCGGTAATCGAGTCGGCCGAGGCGTGATATCGATTAAGTTTTTTCGGTCGGTTACTTTATTTTGTGGCGAAGGATTAAGGTTGGGCCGTGTATGTCATCGTTGGTCGCGAAAGAGTATGTGTTATTTTTGAAAACCTGGAGGAGCCAATAAACTTTCGGAGCCGGTTGACTTGGCTTATTTGCTCCCTCTTCTAACTTTTCATTGGAATTGAATTCAAGAGAGCATGTCTGTAGACGATGTAGCTAGCAGTGTAAACAAGTTAGTGGTGTCTTGCGGATACTTCGGGTGGTATATGTAACATTTTTTTTATAGTACCAGCCTTTCCTCTAGTTACTTGACGTTGGGGACTTTCTGTCTTACGGGCTCAAAGATCTAGTGAACAAGCTAGTACATAGGAAAAAAGTTCAACGATTGATTAGATGCGGAGAAGGGAACAAAAACGAGGTTTCCAGGATCCAGCCCATGGATTCAAAGTAGCTAACGTAGATACTAGGATGTTTTCCCCTGGCATATTTATAATATTCTACTGACAACCAACATCGCTGCTGAAAATTCACGCGGAAAGGTCCATTGGCCAACCAAAAGATAGTATAAAAAAACCTGTCAAGCGATCAGCCGTTCGAACGGCTGGTCTGAAACCCTCATGTTTGTTGGTCACGCTAGCGAGTTCCTGACATCCGAGCGCTGACATGGATTGACCACGATATCGATCGAGTTGATAAAATTTTCTCCCGTGCGTGCGCCGGGATAAACCGTTATTTTACCTGCACTGACGGCAGAAGACGATTTATAATTATCATCAAAAGGGCCTTTTTAATTTTACTTGGCAGTTTCCTCAGGGCTTGTCGAGTCGAACCTAAAAATGTGATATCCGGTTTGATCTGCTAGGTTGTCGCTGAGGGTTCAGCGGTTGAATTTTATATCTTCGATATATTACTCAACCTCGATGTTTGAGTCAGTATCGATAATCGTATTTAGGTAAATATCTACTTAATTACCTGGAATATAGATGACATGTGGCTGGATCGTATGAAACCCCACAAGGCTGTTAAAGACACTTCACTCTGCAGATAGCGCCATGTAATGTCGTTCGCGTTCGAATTCTGGACCGAGCCGCCCCTACCCTCTGGTGACAGGTGCAGAAAGCCACTACCGAGCGATATACATCCTGATTGAACTTTCCCGATGTAACATCGCAAGCACACATCCCGATATGCAGGCAGCTGATCTCTCTCGAGCCGACCGAAAGGGGAACACAGTTGATAGCTATAGTGGATTAATTTGGAGATATGAAATTCGGAAGATGGTGCATTTACCCAACACGTCCAAATGCGGTAACGGCCTTGATCGGGCTTAGCGATTTTTAGAACGGAAGTGCCCGTGTAACCGAGCCAAACACTGACCGAACGACGCAGCTGGATATCCCCAGGTCAGGTTCTCGGATTCAAAAGGGCAATGAACAAGTCGGCGGCGAAGCGGAGATTAGAATCAGGGTCAGCGTCTGCTATGGTCCCCTCTGATGCCCTGATTTCTCTCGGCGAGATCGCAACTGAATCATAACTCCCTATTTTTTTCTATTCTTAAGATCTTGTTGGGAAGCAAATTTGCGCAAATGCAAATCAATGACACCATCTTGACTGCATCTGCAGCCTAACTTTCAACCACATGGATCGATATGAGCCGTATCTCGTTTCGACGACAAGAAAATTCTCCGACGACAGCGTCCCTTCGTGTCGACGACTCTGTAGTCTGATAGATATTTTTGGAATCCTTGTTATACGGAAATAGGTTATTGGAATAAGCAGATTGCTTGCAAACTTGACGGCATGTGTCCCTCCCTCCGGCCTCCCGTTTTTCTTTTTTGGACCTGTACTCGATGGTTACCTAACGACCCCCACACGGTCAACGTATGGAACCGGCTAGACGATTCTGCAATGCACATACCATATCCTAGCTCCGTCGGTTCGTTATGTGGATGTGTAGCTAGCTGGCAAATGCATGCATCGCGAACATTCACGAAGGAACTTAAGAATCGCATTCCATCTATGGAAAAGAAAGAGGAACTGCTACGAAGATGAATAATTGAAGTGGCGTTCGTTTCAAATTACTGCCGCACGCTCGAGCTCAGGCGAGAAACGCCTTTTCGCTGCGGAAACCCGAGCGAAGACAGGAGGAAGCTTCGAACGTTAGTTTACATTCCTGGCAATTTCCACACACCAACGCATATTTTCGCCTACGGCAGCCGTGAGCCGACGAGAATTTAGAGCATTCACGACGAACAATGTTCCCAACCCGGTCTGAGTTAATGCTATGCTCTGCAAATCGCTGAAAACATTGTATTGCCGAATACGGTTCGCTACGGAGGTGATCTCAGAACAAGCTTTCATGTTTGTAGGTGAGCTACCCTGGCTTAGCTTCGAAGGGGGTGGTGAATTCAGGGATGAGCGACTTCCATCTATGATATGTTTCCTTTGCGGAACATGGCGAGCTCGAGCTTTGCGCACAGCAATGTTCAGGTATGCTCTGATTGGTAGGGATCTATGGAAATTAGGGTCGTTTTGGGGAGCTAAGCAATTGCGAGCCAAAACTTGGTGAATGCTTAGCCTTTTCTACGCTCGGGTGCGGTATAAAGTATTTTGAGCATCAAAGCGACATGGTAGAATGAAAGGCCTCGAGTGCTTCGATCGGAGCATAAATAGACGGCAGAATCCCACCTCTGATCATACTCTCTTTCCTTCATCATCATCAGCATCTCAATCCCATAAGGAAAAAGAGCTCTGGACGATCATACTCTCAAATACATCTACAGTATTTGCACATTCGCTTTTATAACTTATAACTTTCTACAAAGTTAATACCCCAATCGTTCAACCATGCTTCGCAAACTCGCCATCTTCGCGGCCTCGATGACCGTGCTCTCCGGAGTCACGGCCGTCCCCGTCGCAAACCCCGAGCCTGAGGCTGTTGCTGAGGCCAACTATGGGTACTACCAACCCCCACCGCCTCCAACCTACTGGAAGCCTCCACCAAAGCAGTACTACCCACCACCCAAGCCATACCACCCACCACCCAAGCCATACTACGCGCCTCCTAAGGAGTACCACCCTCCTCCTAAGGAGTACCACCCACAGCCATACCACCCGTACGTGAAGGGCTACAAGCACGAGGAAAAGCCAAAGTATGAGCACAAACCAAAGTACGAGCCCGAGCCGTATCACAAGCCAAAGTACGAGCCACCACACTACGAACATAAGCCAAAGTACGAGCCCGAACCGTACAAGCCAAAGTACGAGCCACCAAAGAAGTCGTATGAGCCTCCAAAGCCAAAGTACGAACCCTATAAGCCAAAGTACGAACCCAAGCCATATAAGCCAAAGTACGAGCCACAGCCATACAAGCCAAAGTACGAGCCCGAGCCGTACAAGCCAAAGTATGAGCCACCACACTACAAACCTAAGCCATACACTCCACCAACCTACTACGACTAAGCGGTTGCATCCGCCAAGTCTCTCTCTTTGCATAAAGGAACTTGCGGCATAAAATCAGATTGAGCAGGTGAATCTAAAAGTTTTAATGGAGGAAATGGTTCAATTTGACTTTTAGAGTAGTATCAACTACTCACCCCTTTACTAACTCTCCTTAATGTAATTTTAATACCATTTTTTGCTAGTTAAGAATAAGGGATCCGAAGCACATTTATCAGTCGTGGATGGGGCTTATCTCTTTTCAGAATCTTGTTAACTAGTACAATTTTTTTGATTGGATATTTGGATGCGAAGGTTTAAAACTCGGTGCTTGTAGTTTTAAGTTATGTTATTTAGTAATGAAATAGGAATCGCAGTGCCATTGGTCAAACCTCTTTCTCATAACTAGCTGTAGAATTTCCGAATATTTCTGTGAGTGATGGTAAAAATGTCGGCTATAGCCTCCAGGCAATGCGAACTAGTGGATACCGAAAGTATTAGTAGTAGAACATTGACTTTATACAGAGGCAGCCTGTTAAGCTGTTGTCTTCTTCTGGGTGCTCCAAAGTGGTCTTCGCCTACTGGGACTTGTGGTATTTTTTGCGTTTGCATGCTGCCCATACCTACAGCAATGCTATATTGTTCAAGTTTGCAAGGTTCATGAATTCACTGGAGCTCGCCAGGCGGTAGGCGAAAACTTGATACTGTATTCACATTTTAGTTCAAAATAGCTTGGGGAGCAACATTTGATATCGTGAGAGAAGCCGCCTATTGCAGTTGAAGTGAGCATCAAGCTGTGAGGGAGTGAAGGAGTGAGAGGTGTTGAGTCTGACAGTCTTTCCTCAGCAGAAACACCAAGCACTTTCAACTTCACGACCTTGCTCACTAGTCTCGTATCCAGACATTGTGCTTTCCTCCTCATCTACACAATCTACAAGCCAAACTACCCTCTTTGAGCCTATTACATCCTTTGCAGCTACGATGGCCACTCGAACTCCTCCACTCCCTCCTCCTCGATCCTCCCAGCGAGCTGTACCCACCTTTCAAGCTCCACTACCACCACCACCTCCAAGATCCCCTACTTTCGGAGAGTTCTTCGTTTCTGCCATCCCTCGCACTAGAGTCGACTCCCCACACCGTGGAATCAATACCGCTATCCGAGCCCTATCTTCGTCTGTCATCGAAAATCCTTCAGACTCCGAGAACGTCGAGTATTGTTTGAATAGGCTTTCTGAGGATCCGGATACCGAATCAGACCACGAAAGTCTCACTTCTTCCTTTTCTGCCATCCCCACGATTACCACTCCCACCGGCAACGTCAACGGCAGCAGTGTCCTCACCGCTCGAGCTTTTGTACGATCGGCTGGAGCTCCTTCGCCCAGTCCTGGTCCAATGTACCTAAATGCAAGGGGCTATCTTTCAACTTCGGTCCACAGTGACCACAATGATGATGGTGGAGGCAATCCTGCTGGCACTGGTTCCGTCGACGGCGACGGCGTTGAGGATAACGCTGTTGTTAATCGAATGAGGGGTATGTTGTTCCTAAGCTTCTCTTCTATTTCTAAGTCCATCGGTGTTGAATTTGCGACTGACCAATTGAATGGTAGAGCTCATTTGTCAGAAAAAGGCCAGCATCAAAGCCTTGGAGGAGGAAGTCAAGTGCTTGGAAAAAGCCTGTGAGCTTGCCCAAGCCTCGAGCAACCGCAGTAGTCAGGCTTGAAAGCATATTCCTCCCCCCTTCTTTCAAGGGTATTACGGGGTTTGTTTTTCTTATCTTCTACTATCATCATGGACTGCTCCCGTTGTTCAATTTTCGCTGGCAAAGAGCAGCCGAGAATGTCGATGGAACCTTTGAACTTCATGTATGTACTTCTATGCAAAATATTTACAAGGTTTTGAAAAAAAAAATCTACCTACCTAGACCACAAAGCTAATCTAGACCGTAAGCCTTAGCTCTAGTTTAATAGCAGTATCCTGTTCTCGCTCTCGCGGCTGACCATAGTCGTGAAGTCGAGAGTCGCAACGCAAAATTACTGACAAAATCCAACAGACGCCACTATCACGGGCGTCACCAGGTCATCGTGTCTGAGCTGAGGAATGCAGCGTGGTTCGGAGGAACGTGATCTTCCTGTAACCGGCTACTGTGGTAGAGACTACTGAAAAACGCTCTAACAACTCCATACCGGCGGGCCAGGGACTTCATACTCCTCCGGCAGAACCTACCACACGTGTTAGCATCTTCCATTCAGACCAAGAAAACTCACGAAGAGTATGGAATGGGAGAGAAGAATTGAAGGGAATACGCACCCAGGGTGTATGAACATCCAGAAACAAACCGGGTTCGTCTGATCTATACGCCCCTGGAAATTGTGTGTACCCGCTCGGAACCCCGTTCCCGCCATTAACGACCCTCAGCTGAGCGCAAGCGCCGAAGAACTCGTGTTGTCCTTCTTCGAAGGCGATGTGGAGTGCTATATGTTCTACTCTGAGGAGGTAGTCACCTGAGGGGATGCACGGCGGGATTTGGATGTGAACTTCTGAGGCGTCTGTTGTTTAATGGTGAGTTAGGGGTGTTTTTGTGGATTGGTATATACCGGGAAGGGGATGGTTACTATAATGCGGCCACTTGTATAACTCGATCTTTGCGGGGACATCCGTGATCTCTGGTTTCGTCTCGTTAATCTTAAACCATACTTCCCCGGACCCTGGAATGCTCGCGGCGGTTTGTCTAAACCCCGCTTTTGCCATGTAGAATAACAGTGGACCCTCGTGGACTATCCTCCCGCCGACCGTGAAGCCTACCGTGTCGCCTGCGGATACGGTTAGTGTGCCTGGATTTGGGACGGTGCCCTCGGTGAAGCATCGGAGCACTGGAGAGTTGAGGTCGAAGAGGGGCCAGTAGTTTTGGTAGTTCCAGGTGCGGCGGATGTAGGTATAGTCCGGGTATTGAACTCCTTTGTAGATGAGGTTTGGAAATGTGTCTGGTGTTTTGTTTAGATGGTTGCGTTAAGAAGGTAGGGGTATCTAGGGGGTGGCGAGTGTATCTTACAATGGGCTACCGCGCTCGAGAAGAGAGTTGCGAACGCAACCGTACAGGTGAAGAGGGACAACATTGTGACGGTCAACTCCAGCTCTATGTCAAAATGGTGCTATCGATATTCTATAAGCAGCGCCGGGCTGGAAGGTCGAGTCGAAAAATATATATACGAAAAGTGAATAGAGGACGACGCCCTGATCGCAGTCTATAACATTAGATGTCTACGAGTTACTGGAGGAGAAACAGTATACTAGTTGACTAAAATTCGGTCAACTGCCTTATATATACAGAAAAACACAAAGAACCTCCCCACAGCGGGGCGCCTTGAGAACACCGACATGGGAGCCGGAACATCCAATGCATGTATATTGGATCCCTTGAAAGGAAAAAAAAAAAAACTCGTGGCCACGGTCCCGGAAACCGGACTTACATGCTACATGTGCAAGGGACTGACGACTTTTTACGGCCCGAGGAGGGAGTTTTTGATGTGAAGTATATTTAACGACAGGGATTAGTGCCTGTAGATCTTCTATGCCGATGTTTTCACTTCTAGATTGATTTATCTTATAACCAGCTCAGGGGTATGGTGAGAATCCAGCTCTATAGATCTAGGAGCAAAGTCTGAGCACATGCACATATAGCCCTACAAACATTACTGCGACTCGTATACATGTACAAGCCTAGATTTACAATTCTGATCATGTATGTATATTAACTACCTCATTGGATATAAAACCCTAAAGCGATTTTACCGACTGATAAAAGGACCAGGGGCAAAAAATCACGCCGTACGGATGGGTGCGGGGACGGTCTCGGACATATAGATCGGCAGATTTTTAACTTGATACGTTCGTTAATTTGTATAAAGTAGTACATGGGTTATTCGTATATTCCCCGGCTAACAGGGTATCGAATCGTACTTCTATCCGTAGACTGGTAGGGATCTTATATTTTGAGTTTTAAAACCTTTTTCGTGAGGGGAGGTGGAAGCTAGGACCTTTGGGCCGTCGGGTTGGTTGCAGGTTTATTTTTTTGTGAGGTAGGTGAGGGAGTTCTATCGACAGAGCGGGTGAGATTTTGGTTTCGATGCGGCAGCCTAACCGGCTGGCTGGCTAGACCTATGGAACCTTTCGGATTGGTTTTTCATCCGGATTCTGTGGACGAGGCGACGTCATCTTACATGGTTTGGAGGATCAATACTGGGCTACTTTTTCGGAAGGGATATAGATATAAAATATATATGAATGTTCATTTATAGAAAACGGAGGACATGCTAGCTTGATCAGACTGTTTGGAGTAAATTAAAGATGGTCGGTGTTGGGAGTTCTCGATGTTTAACTCGCCGTTTGATACATGAAGTTTCCGAGCAGGCGAGCCAAGATTTCGGATCGACGAGCCAAGACCCGCGATGGCTTGCAAGGGGTTGGAGGCGGAGAATTTTAAGGTTCGTGATGGTGGCATTGACATACACGTTGTGGATGGGAAGGTGTACAGGGTGAGGCCGGGTGGTCCGTGCGTTCTGTCGGCCTCTGCGCAGAATATCTGCCCGGATATATGAAGAAGAAAAGCTTCTGGGCAGACTGGGTGAAGTTTTACAAGAAGAGTTGGTAGAGATTTAATCATGATCCTGATAGACTATGGACATGAACCCTTGCTGGCCAGGCACGCACCGCCCACATGAAAAACATATCGAGAACCTGCCCGGGCAAAATGCGAAGTAACAATTAAGTATATAATCTGCCAGCTCGAGCGCTCAATTTTATCGAAAGTCGTATATATGCGTAGTTCCAATAAACTTAATTTTGAACTAAGATCTGAGTACTACTATCAGATCGCTACATACAAGAGGTCCCCCTTTAGATTTCAAGATGACCATACTGCGGTCGGGTATTATACTCATGAACCGACTTGGCAACATTGGCCCAGCATTCCGGGCCATGATGTCGGCGTTGCACGCTGTCATGGATGGCATTCTTGAAGCAGAGGTCAAATCCCTTCATGCTTCAAGTCGACTTCCATACTTCGCTGCATGCTGGTGATCGATTAATACACATCTACCCTCGGATTAATCCAATTGTATCCTCTCACTGCTCTTTGTATCTCTTAAAATTGATCGGTGGTCAAGATAAATTTATATTAAGTTCTAGAAAATTGTCAAAAACTGTTCAGACATTTGGAGGCAGGGTCAGTACAGATAGTGGCATGTCGGTCGCGAATATATGGGCTGGATTCATCATGACCGCATCAGTTGGTTTGCCATTCTTCCCCTTGAATTTGGCTTAGGGCATGATATTTCTGTTGCAAAAACGACACTTGTGGCCGATTGGCGTCTGGGACCGAGACGAGCAAAAATGTCGCTTTGAATTTGTGCATAATCGTGTAAATTTATCACGATTGTGCCACCCAACATAGAAAGCGCAGGGCACGCAAATTTGACCAACATCCACCTCACCCCAAGATTTTGAGATCCGAACCGATCTTATCGAGCATTTCGATTCGCGAGTCCAATGGGTATGCGGAACTCAAACTACCATCGACTGAAAAAATTTCCTATGCATCCTGCCCCAAGAACTCCACTTCCCCTTCGCCCCGACCCACCGGCCCTACCAGCCGACGGAAGGGGCAAAATTCCCGTAGCGAAAGCATGGGTTTCCGACCCCTTACCACCAAAAGCTCGCCTACAGGTCGCAATGATTGGGTAACTTGTTGCCAAACCAATGCCAAAGCAATATTTTAGCGAAAATACCGCGAGCCTTTTCCCTTCGATTCTCAGATGATAGAAGGCCGGTATCCGGTCTTTGTGTGAAATCTGGGGTATCAGTATAAGGCACACTGAGGGCATTTTTTGTGCGACAGTGCGAAGAAGTTGCACTGTTGGTTTGAATTTGTTTTTTCTATGGGATTTCAAATTAGCCTGTAGTAGGCTGGAAACATTTGGTCTGGGAAACATCGGTAGGCGAACATGCTAGACGAAACATAGATATTTAACGTTAGCTCCATCTCCCATCGAAGTTTCTACCCGAAGATATCCTGCAGATAGTAATCTTGGACGATAATAGTGCAGCTGAAACCATCACTTTTTAGCCTGTCTCCGTGAAGTTCCAAGTTCGCTTGTAATTGGATATCGCGAGTGGGAAATTCTATCTCCGTTTTCTGCTCGATTTGTATGAGCTGTTTTTTGCGGGAGGTACCAGACCCTAGCTTCACGTTATCGAAGGAATAGATCTATGATAGTGTAACGATAAGCCTAGGTGCGTTTGTAGTCCGGTTAACGTTGGGTTACCGGGATGGATGGGCGGAGGGAGAGGGATAAGGGGGGTGCAGGGCGTGTATAAAAGGCGAGGTGGTACGCATAGGGGTCCATGCTGGTAGCTACTAGATCTAATCCTTCGAGATCGATATATGTTACGTACTAGTACTACAAGCAAGTTGAAGTTGGTTACGTATACTTCGTATAAATCCTCGACAAAATGAAGTTCACAAGCATATTCACCCTCCTGGCCGCTGTCGCATGGTAATTCCCACCATAGAAATATATATCGAAGAGGTCATACTAATCATCTTGAACATCAGCACCACCGCTCAGGCCGTTGATCCAGCGGAACCAATCCTCCCCACGATCATAAAGCCCCCAATCACCCGCACCATAAGCCTAGTAACCATCAGCCCGCGCCCAACATTAACTATCAGCCCGCGCCCAACATTAACCATATTCCCAACCTGCGGACCATGCCCCATCTCTACAACCATAACTATAACACCAATCTATAAACGCCCACCAATCTGCCCGGAGTACTTATGCTATCCGTGCAAATACCTTGAGGAGGCTAAGAGGGATATCGAGGAGAGGCAGGCGAAGCCTACTGCGACCGTTTTGGCGCCTTGCTGCTGCGCTAATCAGAAGCCGACTACGACGACTATTACGAAGGATCCTTGTCCTAACCCGTGCGCTTGTACGATCACGACGACGGTGGTGCCGACTTGTATGTATACAAAGTATTCGGCTTTGTAAAAGCCTTCATACTTGGGGATGTGAGTGAAAGTGGATGGATTGGACTTTTTGTATTTAGTCTAGGTTAATACCTTATTTACACCTCCGACAAAGAAGTGTCAAACCAGAAGTTATAGTCAAGTAACCAGACTAGCGCTGACTATGGAAGTCTAACTCCTTCATAATCTACTCCCCCTTTTTGCTAACGAGCAACAGCACACCCTCTACACCACCGTAAAGCAACTCCTCGCCTTCCTTAACCCCCGCATCACGGAATATCTGCTCTATCTCCCTTCTCATCCTTTTCACCAAGTCCTCCTCCGTCCCCGCGAGCTCCGGATTAGCTTCTCGCCATCTAATAACCGGACTACCCGTGCTAGAAATCATTTCCAAAGTATTCAAATCAATCGGTTTATAAACCGCATAGAACTCGCTGCCGGGGAGTGCATCGGGTATATCAGTCCCCCACTCCAACCGCTTAAACGCTTCTTTGGAGAAGTCCCCGTTTGGAGTAGGAAGATTCCAGGGTAATGGGAGATTGATGTATAACTCGTGGCCTAAGACGTTACCCTTTTCTCTATAATCGTCTACTCGTTCCATGAGTCTTTTGATAGCAGCAGTGACTTCGTCATGATTTGGGGTCGGTGGAAGGGCGCGAACGTTACTGCTAGTCCACATTGCGACCGTTCCGTTGGGTTTCAGAAGGCGAGAAGCTTGTTTCCAGAACGCTTCCATATCGAACCAGTGAGCTGCTGTAGCGACGGTGATGATATCCACGGTTCCATCCTCAATTGGTGGTTCCACCCCCGTAGCACCAAAGTCGGTTGATACTTCGAACCTGATGGGTTCTGAATCTGATTTTGTGGTGCCGCCGAGAGATTTGGCGGTATTTATCATACCGGCGGAGGCATCGATACCGTATGCGTGAGTAAAGTTTTTGGCGAATGTACGGACTGCGATACCGGGGCCGCAGCCGAGGTCGAGGAGGGTGGTGAGGGTGGTGGAGGGTTTTGAGGCGTGGTAGGTGAGGATTTGGGAGTAGAGGGTTGGGTGGTAGTCACGGCGGTATTGGGCGTAGGATTGGGATTGGGAGGAGGTGAAGGAGCGGAAGGTTTTTTCTGACATCTTGTTTCCTTTGATTGATTTTATATATTTTATGTTTGTAGCTGTTGAGCAATTGAGTCGTTTGTGAAGTTTGAAGACAGCGAGTGTATTCTCGATCTCGGGCTCTGGAAGTTCTTTCAGCAATTGAGATATATAAGTTTGAGGGCAAAGTTTCTCTGAACAATTGCAATTAATTGACCAAAAATATGAATAAAAACGCAGTCGCAATTGATTGCAACAGGATCCTTTGTTAGACGTCGACTCGATCTTTAAATACTTACAATAACGGTGCTTTGTTCCCCTCTTTTCACCAAAATCCAACGCGAATCTGAAACCAAGTGGATACCAAAATACCAAGACGTTCGTGAAGTCGCGCCAGGACATCGGCCAAACCTCAGCATTCGGTCCGCTTCGTATCCGTATCGGACATCCGATTTCGTTTTCCACCTTAAACGAGCATTTCTTAGTCATCAACCTCCCAGAAACAACGCATAAAATCCAACAATTCGACATTTCTTACCTCCTTCCTGATTTGGGTGACCCTGCGACGGGCGACCACCGAATGGAGGCAGCTTTGAGGACCTCCCGGTTTGGGGTTAAATTTGTGAAGGGTCTATCGGGGGTGGGTTAACTGGATTTATTTGTTATCTTTCCCCGCAGTTGTTTGGCTGGGACGCAGGGGTGGAATTAGGTAGCCTTCTTGGAAAACTGCTCGAGATTTCCACGTGCGTGTGCTGGCAGTTATGCATGAATTGATGCGATGCACATGTCAGGCACCGATGAGATATCTACTCCGGGTTTTGAACGGTTGGGTTATTTGCGACGATCGTGTCGTACTTTACTCTACGCATATATGCTAGGAGAAACTATGGTGCCCTTTAAAAGCAAACTTGGATCGAACCAGCATATCACTCAGCTATCGATAGACTTTTGAGCCAGGGTCCACGTTTTTCTCGAGAATTAGGCCTAATCCGGTGAATTGATCAATGCGACTGTATTCTAGCTATTGCGGGGGAGACAATCTTCTAAAGGTTAACTGCAACGGTGATATCGTGAGACGGGGTTGGGATCTAGTTAAGCGATTGTGACGTTTAATATGACGTGCGGGGTTGGGCTGGGGATGGTTGGTAATGGGAGAACGAGTTTGGTAGGTGGGAATAGTGGGAGGTGCGGGGGGTTGGTAGGTGGGAGTATATAAGAAGTGGAGTGCCGGAGTTTGGTGGATCAGGATTCCCGTTTACTCAGTCTATCTACCCTTCATCCCCACATTTTGAGCATCTACCCTCTCAGGAGTATCCAAAGATGCACCTGCACATCCTCCCTCTCTCGCTGCTGGCCGCGGCAACAACCGCCCTCGTCGCGGTCCCTCGCCCTCCGCCGGAATACATCCCATCCCTCGACTACTCAAACCTCTCCGAACGCTCTTTGTCCAATATCACTGAACGTGGCATCGGCACCTCAGCCGATGTGTACATCCTCAATGACTGGCCAGGTCCCATAACCTTCCACACAAACGATCGAACCCGCATGTCAAAGTCACCGCCTAGCACGGTCTCACTGTCGCCTTTTTCGCGGTCATCTGGGTATGGAATCGAAGCGAACGGTTGGATTCCGCTTCAATCATCTTTTAAGGTTTCTTTTGATACACCCGCTGGAAGCGGCAGTAGCGGGGCTCATGTGAATATCGGGATGTCGCCGTGGAAGACTGGGTATTCCATCACGTCCGGCGAAGAGTATAAGATCGGGGTTTTTCTTGCCCCGGCGAAGATTCTGGCTAACGGCAGGGATTTTGATTTTTACTTCTTCAGTGGGCCCGGGGTTTTGGCACCGCTCTTGAACAGTGTTATCGAGGCGAACTTGGGGGCGTTGGTGTCTAATGTTAAGAGGAGTCCGCAGACTATCAAGGTTAATGATGATGTGGATTTATTGATCAGGGAGATCTTGAATCCTGATGTTAGGTGCACGTATGCTTCCGTCGTACCTGGTGGGGGGAACAATGTTTGGACTGTCAATGCTATCGTTGATGTTACGGGGGAGATGAGGATGAAAGCGAGGTATAAGAAGTTGAATCAAGAGGGGGTGTTGAGGGTGAAGGGGTTATCGGTAATGGTTGCGGTTGAGATTGATTTCGGGGGGCTTACGCGCGCGAATGTTGCGAGGATTGCGGACAATGTTAAGGTTAAGGTTACGAGGTTTCAGGTTTCTATTGGAGAGATTAAGGTGGATGGGGATGTGCTGGTTGATATCGTGGGGTTTTTGTACCCTGTTTTGGGGCCGGTTGTGAGGTTGCCGTATAAGTTCGCCGCGGTGGTGAATACGGATGAGAATGCGAAGATTCTGAGTGGGATTAATTCTGCGCTTGGGAATTTGGGGTTGAGGAGGACTTCGCTGGTGGGGCGGTGGGCCGGACGGGTTGGTGAGGTTTATAAGAGATTGGTTTCTTATGTTTCCGAGATTTTTACGGCAAGGAAGGAAGTAGTGCCCCGTGCGGAGGGGAAGGATATGTCGAGGTGGATGTCCTCACCTGCGATTCAGGCTCGTCCGTTGTCGGATCTTTATATCCCTGGAACACACGACTCCCACGCCTATTCGTTTTATCACGTTCTCTCACTGATGAAGTACTCGGACATCGCCTTCCTTTGGAACTTCGAATACAACCTTCCAGCGCCGTCAGACGGTTCTTTCAACCCTCTTACCATGACGCCCATACACTTAGGACCAGTGCTAGGGCAGCACACGATGAGGTCAATCGCTCGTATTGCGAAGGCTCAAGGCAGCGATATTTTATCGCAGTTGAAGGGCGGGGTTAGGCATTTCGATTTGAGGATATACTACGATCCTGTCGTTGATGCGTTCTACTCTCAACATGGCCTGAGGGGGAGACACGGGCTTCCAGAGTTGCTGGATCAGGTGCAGGAGTTCTTGGAGAGCGTCGTTCCTAATGCGGCGGAACTGATTATCCTGGACATCTCGCATACGAATTTTAACGAGGATTTTGAGCTGGAGGATGGGAGAGTTGTGACTTCTCAGGAAGTGCAATATAAATACTTGGGAATCATAAGGCAGTTGGAAGGGTGGGCTTATATGCCTGTTAACGCGAGGGGGGTTAGGAGGTTCGATTTCCAGACGTTGAAGGGCGTCAAGTTGGGTGATATCACGGGAGGGAAGAATAAAGTGCTTTTTATCAACCCCGACGTGGTATTACCCGAGATATCGGTTAATACTGATGCATGGGCTTCTGTGCCGTCTGGGCCGGGTGTGAAGGGACGGTTGTATGAGCTGAGTACGGCGGCGGCGTTGACGCCTCGTGAGATTGCGGGAAATGTACTGAACGGGCTGAGCGGACGAGTTGAGGAGGATATGTTGGCTGTTAAAGCGAGAGAGGCGAATGCGAGGTTGGAGGCGACGGTGAGGAAGCTGGAGGGGCAGAAGGGGACGAAGGTGCAGTTGATTAGTGTGGATTGGTGGGATTTGGGGGCGGCGGGTAAGACGGCGGCAGAGATTATAGTCGGGTTGAACGGTGTATGATGTATATGATACGATATGTACTTGTATTGTTCGAGTATACCCCTGTATTCTATGTATTCTTGTATTAAAACACTGTTATATAACCGTGCAGGGCGTCGCTGTGGACCGATAGATATTGAACGGACCAAGTTCACCATTCGGACGAGGAAATGAGTAGATTGGTCGAGTATATTCGAGAAGTTAGTGCCAACTATCTACTAGCAGCCACATTACAGGAATTTAGTGTCGTCTCTCTTGAAGACATCTTGTAGTCTATCCTCAGGGCCATCCTGGAGTTAGAGGACAGAAACGAGTTGAGTGTTGGAATTTGGAACATCACCTCTGCTGTATCGCGAAACGAGACTGTCGCGAAACTTGGCGTCATGATTGCCAGCTCAGATGTGATTTTTCCGTGAAACGAACAGGCTTTCATGATCCAAGGCTGGTCAAATAAGGCCTTCATTTGGAGATCGTAATGATCACGTGAGTGGGTAGTCTCGCTCCCAGGGGATCAGAGTAGTAGTCTTGTCCCCAGGCCATCAGAGCGCAGAGTCAAGTCGTCGGTTGCAGTAGGTGCTGGTTTGTGTTGCGTGGCTGTGGGATGGCAAACGCATCAACACATCAACACATTAGCACATCGCGACCGGACTTCGTCTCTTCTCCTTCGACAGCTTCTTCGCCCTCATCTTCGTCTTCAACATCTTCAACGTCGACACTGACAGAGATATCTTCAACATCGACACCGGCCTCGACTTCAGGCGCGAGCTCCACTAGTACTCTATCATTCCCACCATGATATCGCGAGCATAGCATCATTACCACCGACAATGTTCCAGTTCATCCCTCTGCTGGGCGCCCAGTCGTCCTCACGCGCCTCGGCTTCCCTTCTCCTCCTCGACAATGGCATCAAAATCCTCGTCGACTGCGGCTGGTCAGAGCCCTTTAACGTCGACGACCTCCTCGAGATAGAAAAGTACATCTGCCTCACATTCCCTACCCGCTCTTCTTCCTATTCAATTCCCATCTGTTCAACAGTTGCTTAAATCCTCGTTCGATACTCGTACATAGCTGATGATGAATATAGACACGCGCCCTCGATCTCCCTCATCCTCCTCACCCACCCCACCCTCACCCACATCGGCTCCTACGCCCACTGCTGCGCCCATATCCCCGCCTTCTCCCGCATCCCCGTCTACTGCACTTACCCGGTCGCCAACCTCGGTCGCTCTCTCCTCCAGGACGTCTACCTCTCCACCCCCCTCATCACCAGCACCTACCCTCCGTCCACCGATCTCTCCCCGCTAGTCCTCCGCACTCCACCCTCCTCCGACGATATAGACCGCTACTTCGACGCCTTCACATCCCTCAAGTACTCCCAGCCCTACACCTTCCCCTCCCCGCCTCTCGCGGGTCTGACCATCACCGCCTATCGAGCCGGGCACACCCTCGGCGGCACCATCTGGCGAATCCAACACTCCCATTCATCGGAGAACATCCTTTATGCTGTATCATGGAACCATCTCCGCGACGCCCATCTATCATCCGCATCGTTCCTCCCCGGTCCCACGGGTGTCAGCGAGGAGTTTTTGAACCCGACGGCGTTGATATGTTCCCCGCATAACTGTCTGCCGGGTATTATCTCCACCCCGCGCAAGAAACGAGATGATTTGTTATTAGCGGCTGTTCGAAAGGCAGCTTTATCCGGGGGGACGGTGTTGATACCCACGGACTCCTCGGCGAGGATCTTGGAACTGGCCTACCTTCTTGAACACGATTACAGGAATAAAGCATCAGGATGGTTGAACTCCGGGGCTACTATATGTCTCGCTGTTCGAACCGCTGGGAGGACGTTCAGATACGTTCGTGCGCTGCTGGAGTGGATGGACGAGAGCATGGTCAAAGAGTTTGAATCCGTTGGGCATACCACCCGTCGGAAGAACAATTCGAAAGGAAACGATAGATCCGGTGGTGGCGGAGATAAAGGCAACGATGAAAGCGATAGAATCTACGGACCGTTTGATTTCCGACATTTGAAGCTTATAGAGCATAAGCGACATCTTATGAAGATTCTGCAGGCGGGGAAGAAGGGCGGGAAGGTGGTTATTACGAGTGATAAGTCTCTTGAGTGGGGGTTTTCGACGGAGGTTATCAAGACTATTGCGGACGATGAGCGGAATTTGATTGTTTTGACGGAGAAGGGAGGGGGGGAGGGGACTGCGGGGAGGTATCTTTATAAGAAGTGGAGGGAAATCGTTTTGGCTTCTGATTCTGCGGCGAAAACGACAGTGGAGGAAATCGGGGACGCGAATATTATGGGGAAGGTTGTCAAGTTAGATAACGTTCTATTGGATATGAATATCGGGCTCAAGGTCCCGCTGAATCAGGATGAGTTGAACGTTCATAATGAATTCCTGAAACAGCAGCAGCTGAATTCCGAGGTCAGAGACGCCGAGGCCCAGCTTTTGGAAACGGCGGAGGCGGCGGAAGTTGATGATGTGGATGACGTTTCTTCATCCAGTGATGAGGAAGATGAAGATGAGGATTCGACGCTGCAGGGGAAGTCTCTGGCTTCTACCGGTTTAACCGGTGGAAGGAAAGTTGGCGCTGGAGGGGCGGTAGTGGTTGATGAAGGTGTGAACGTTCTGGTCAAGGGGAAGGGAGTACACGATTGGGATGTTAGAGGAGCGAAAGGGAGGAATAGGATGTTCCCCTTTGTGATGCAGAGGAGGAAGTACGACGATTATGGGGAGGTTGTTAAGGCCGAAGACTTTGTGAGGGCGGAAGAGGTCGAGGTTGTTAATTTGGGGAATACGAGGGGAGGGGAGAAGATTGAGTTCTTGGGAGGAAGAGGTGGAGGGGTTGTTATCAATGGGGTTAGCGTTGCTGGGGGTGGGGATGCTGACGGTGGTGAGAGTGGGATTGGGAGGAAGAGGAAGTGGGATAAAGTCGGCGCCGCTGGGGTCCAAGGGAGGAGGGGTAGTCATATTTCGAAGAAGATGAAGCATGGGAGGGGCGGGAGGGGACCTGGTGGGAGGGATAGGAGCGTCAGCGCCGAACCTGCTTCTGATGGGGCTGTCAGCGAAAGCGATGATAGCGATGAGTATGAACCTGAGGAAGCGGGTAGCGGGTCTTCGGTTTGCAAGTTGGTGATTAATACTACCACTGTTAACCTGAAGACCTCTGTGGTGTTTGTGGATTATGAGGCTTTACACGATGGGAGGAGCTTGAGGATGCTGCTGCCGCAGTTGAAGCCTAAGAAAGTTGTGCTTGTGGCGGGTACGAAGGAGGAGACTGATGTGCTTGGGAAGGAGGTTTTGGCTATGATGGAGAAGGAGAGAAGGAAGAATTCTTCTAATTCTCCTAGCTCTTTGGAAGGCGAGGATGAGGATGGAGCGGAGAAGGAGGCAGAGGTGTTCACTCCTAAGGTTGGGGATTTGGTTAACGTTGGTGGGAATACGGATGTTTGGAGCGTTAAGCTCAGCGATGGGCTGGTGAAGATGTTGAAGTGGCAGAGTGTGGGTGGTTTGGGGGTTGTTCACGTCGCTGGGAAGATTGTGGAGATTGATGTTGAGAGTGGGGAGGTTATTAAGCAGGAAGTTAAAGAGGAAGCGCAGGATGTTAAAATGGAAGGTGGGGATGAAGGTTCCGCGATACCGGAGCAGCAGAAGAAGAAACAACTGTTGCTCGACGTATTACCCGCCACGAGTTCGGTGGCGGTGAAGAGTGCGAAGCCGATACATGTTGGAGATGTGAGGCTTGCGGATTTGAGAAAGGTGTTACTGGATGCGGGGCATACTGCGGAACTTACAGGTGAGGGCAGGTTACTGTGCGATGGAGTTGTGAGCGTGGTTAAGGAAGGGGTTGGGAGGGTTACGATTGAAGATGTGGGGGGGAGTGGGGGGCTGTTATCTGGAGGGAGTGGGAGGAGGAAAGGACGATTTTGGGAAGTTAGGAAGTGGGTTTATGAGGGGTTGGCGAGGGTCGCGGGGGCATAGTTATCTCAAATAGCTAGAAGTGTGTGTAGAGGAGTCGATAATTTATATCCGCTGAGGAATATATATTTTTGAATTCATAACGTTGGTTGATTGTGTCTATAGCTAGTCCTTATCTGAATATTATCTACTATGAATATGTCTACTGTGGAGCGCCCGGAATACCCGTATTCGCCAATACCCTGGGATTCCCACCGTCCGTAGCCTTATCCCCAACCTTCAGCTTGATAACCCCCTTCTGCGCCTTGGCCACCAAATGCTTCTTCATCCCCAACGGATCCAGCTTAAACTGCGGATTCTGCGCAAGCTGATCCGCGATCACACCCGCCACGGCAGGGGTAGCCATAGAAGTCCCATCCTTCTCCCCAGTCAATCCATCCTTAGTGGTGCTAACGATCCTAACACCGGGAGCATGGACCGTCACGCAGCGTCCAAAGTCCGAAAAGTCAGCGCGGATGTCATCGATATCCGTCGCACCCACGCTGATGATTGAGGGTATCTGGTCCACGTAACCGGATGGGAAGTCGCCGCATGAATCTTTGTTATCGTTTCCGGGGGCCACGGTCATGTGGATACCCGCGTCTGCGGCGCGTTTTACGGCTTCGAAGATGGTCTGGGAGCTCTCCGCTGATCCTAGTGACATGTTTATCACTGAACCTGCGAAGTTTGGTTGTGATTTCCTTTCATTGTGGGCTGATATCACCGCGTCTATTCCAGCTGCGATACCAGCGTCGGAACCACCGCCGTCACCGTCGAGGACTTTGACACCGAATATATTCGAGTTTTTGGCTACGCCGAAGTGTAAACTTGCCGCTGTGCCTGCTACGTGAGTTCCATGGCCGTCTTGGTCCGCTCCGTCGTCTTGGAAGGCGCTGAATATCATTTTGGCGCGGCCGTTGAAGTCTGGGTGTGCGGTGTTTATGCCCGAGTCTATTATATACACGTCGACATTTGTACCCGCGAGACGGTCGAAACGGTGTTTGTAGGTTAGTTCTGTGATGTTACGGCCGTCTGGGGGGATTGGAGCTTCGCTGGAGATTCTTTGGAGGTTCCATGGAGCGGTTGATTGTTCTATTAGTTCAGTTCTAAATTGTGGTGTACCCGTTGTGGGGGGTAGTTGTCTGATATGAAGCTGTTGAAGTGCGGAAGTATCCAGTGGTATGTGTAGATTACTCCTATGGCTGGACCGGGTAAGTGATTCCTTCGGAACCTGTTTCGTTCTTCTGTGGTTTTTTTCTACGAATGCAACGCCCGGTAGGGATGCTATATTCACGCTGCGAGTCCTCGGTAGTTTTATCGTGAAAGCTCGAAAATTGGTGCCGAAGGTTTGGATGTTTGTCCCGTGGGAGGTTGAGAATTTGGCGCCCAGGGTGCGGAGGCCGTAGGTATTGTGCGCGGTTACGTGGCGGGTGGTACGGTTGTACCCCATTGAGGAGAAGATTTCGGACCAGGGTTGGGTGTTGTTTGCGGTTAGGACTACGATGTATTCGTCTTGGTAGGGGGAGCTCGAGGTGGGGGAAGAAGTGGTGGATGCGAGGGTGGTGGATGCGAGGAGGGTGAGGAGGGTGAGGGATTTCATTTTGTCGGTGGTAATTAAAATATGGATTTGTAATGAGTGTATTGGTGTCAAAATCGACGGAGTGAGAAGTGAACGGGCACGACCAGCGTGAAGACTCTAACCTGAGAGTTTTCGTAAGGGAACTAAAAGTGAAATCGTGGGTGAGGAAAGTCCTGGGTCTTCTACGGTTATGGGTATGGCAGACTTTTATGTACATTCTTCTAGAACCTATGTGGAAGACTATTTCAGGTGGATTTCACGGAAGGGCGCCTTAAGGGCGAAGAGTTTCATTGACGTTGAATGGTGAGATCGGTTCGTATGCAGGTACGACGGGTGTATTTGAATCCTTTTTACTATGGGGGTTAAGTCAGCTGCATCTTTGAGGAATTGAAACGGGCGTATCCTCGAAAAGTTGAAGATTTGATTCCGGCCCCCCAGGAAGACTTTTGGAAGAGTAGGCGTGACTGCGAATGGTTGAGCACTGCGGCCGCCACATTTTGCAACACCGTGCAGTGTTGTGTGTCAAGTATCCTGAATAGGCAGCGAAACAGATGTTACTAGTCTACTTTTGGCAGTAATAGCTGCCAAATATGGATTAGTGGCATGACGCTAGCCCATTATTCGATGTATCAGGTTCGACTGAAACGAGACGTGACAGAACGGTGGACGTTTACTGAATACATGAAATTCCCCTGGAAAGCCATTATTATGCGTTTGGTTCCTCGCCAGAGAGATTATAATCTTCGACTGGTTCATTCAACAACTGCACGAAACGAATAGTTGTTTTTCTCTGAGATTCGTTGTTCAACGTTCGGCTTTTGGAATGGCCTTTCCATCTTGGTTTCTCTTCGGTGATATCACCATCTGGGATTGATATATTATATATATTACAATGCAGGATTGGTAATATATAACAGGCACAAGGGGCCCCCGCGAGAGACCCCGGAAGGGGTATCTTGAGAATCTTCGGAATGTTGTACCGTCGGTAGCAAAGACAATTATCTAGTCAAGGTTCTAGATAGCAGAATGGTACGGCATTCCGGAGTGCTAGGAGTAGAGATTTTTGCATTGTTCTTTCGTATCCGAAATTTCTCGGGGTTCTGGAGATTTTTTCCTGAGCAGCACTTCGAAGCCTCACGTTATGCAGAACCTGAGAGGGAAAACAACGCGAAAAATGCAACATCGGATTTCTTTGGTGGTGGCGTGGGTTGCGTTATAACGCATGCGGGTTATAGGTTTCTTCAGTTGGCTCGTGCTTTTCATTTGGATGCAAGATGAAGGCCGTGCACTCGATCTGACAAGGCGGACTCAATTGGGGATTATTTCGAGTTCCACGGATACCTCCTCAAAAGCTACCCCACAATCATCCAACCTTTTCCCCTCTTCTCTAATGTTCGTTGCATGAAGCACAGTTAATTTAGCGGCATATTTCCAGGCGCTATCGATTTCAGCCAGTCCTTACCAGCATGTGTATGTGTATGCGCACCTGACTCGAGGTCGTATATTCCAATCAAACTATCGAGTTCGCGGTTCCCCGAGTCAATTTATCAGATTACTTTTAAGTTTCTCGTGACACACAGATATCTGTCCCCGCTTTTCGTATCCGCTTCCATCGTGTTGCGTTTCTTGGAAGCAGCGAGTGCTACTGTATCGTCCGCCTCGAATCGAGCGTGTACGTAACCCAAGAGAAAAAAGCCATACCGAGTCAAATGCTTAGACCATCCAAGACGCTTAAAAGTGGAGGGTGATAGGATAAACTCGAATATATTCCCCAGCCTCCCTTTCGAAGCTTTTCCAGCCTGCACCTGATTCGTCGGTGTTTTTAAAGTTCTTCTAGAAGCCTTCCTTAAGACTCCAAATCTGACCACCGACGGATAAATATCCTGGTCGGAACTCCACACCACGTAAAAACCCCGGGTTACCCTTACCAACCGGCATTCCGGACTTGCATTAGCTCCATTTCCTTGGTACCAATCCCGGTATGGAGTTGCGGCCCTTTATCCCGACAGCCCAATCCGAGATCATGACATCGGTACCAAACCCCGGATTTTGCTGAAGGCTGCAGCAGAACGCCCTAGCACGCCCATGGGATTGAACGGGGTGGATTATAGTAAATACGAGCAGGGAAGCGCGTGGTTCTCGGACAAACCATTTCACCTTGTGGTTCCAAGGTAAATAGAGGATCCTTACGAGATTAAGATGTTGCTTGTATATTGCTATACCGCTTCCGGGTATACTCGATCTTTAGCGACGGCGACAGTACGTCCGATACCGATGGCGGCTATATACACCCTTCATATATTCAGCAATTGGGGGTTTCAAATCAATTGACCATGGGATTGGCGTTGCCATTGGCATTTCTTCGGAAAAAGGTCGGGGTACCCTCAAATGCATATATAAGTCCACGCGAACGGGCGACCTGCAAGTTTGGTTTTTCGTTCGAGAATAGAGATCATCAGTTCCTTCTAGAATTGTTCTTTATCTCGAATACAAGGCGTATACGTCATAGATATAATAGTCGTGTTTTGAGTTTTTTATCAATCACGATGGCTCCAACGGTCAAGGCTTTGGTCGTTTCCCTCCTCCTCGGACTTGCGTCCGCGCAAGGTCTGGCCGGAAAGACCAAGGAGAAGCACCCAAAGATTCACACTTACAAGTGCACCAAGAAGGGCGGTTGCAAGAAGCAGACCAACTACGTCGTCCTCGACTCCTCCTCCCACCCAATCTACCAGAAGGCCAACCCGAGCCTCGGATGCGGTAACTGGGGTTCCGCACCCAATGCCACCGTCTGCCCGAACGAGAGGGAATGCGCGAAGAACTGCGTCATCGATGGTATCAAGGACTACGCTCAGTACGGTGTCACCACCAGCGGCGATAACCTCTACTTGGACATGTTGAAGGACAGCGACGGCTCCGTCCTTAGCCCCAGAGTTTATCTCCTCCACTCTGATAAGCATAAGTACGAGATGCTTCAGTTGACCGGTCAGGAATTCGCCTTCGATGTCGACGTTTCGAAGCTTCCTTGCGGTATGAACGGTGCTTTGTATCTCTCTGAGATGCACAAGTATGGTGGCAACCACCACTTGAACAAGGCTGGTGCCGAGCTCGGTGCCGGTTACTGTGATGCTCAGTGCTACACTTTCCCCTTCATTGATGGTGTCGTAAGTTTAAATCCTTCTTCCCTTGCGCAAATAAGTTTAGAAAAAGCAGACAACTAACTAGATCGTTCGTGGACAGGGAAACATCAAAGGAAAGGGTGCTTGCTGCCCCGAGATGGATATTTGGGAAGCCAACAGAATGGCTCAGCAATACGCTCCCCACCCATGCAACAAGACCGGCCCATACAAGTGCACCGGCGATGAGTGCGGCTGGTCCGGTGTCTGCGACGAATGGGGCTGCGGTCAGAACACCTACCTCAACGGCGCCCCACTCTTCTACGGCCCAGGCCCACAATACACCCTTAACACCCTCAAGCCATTCACCGTCGTCACCCAGTTCGCCTCCAACAAGCGCAACAAGCTCGTATCTTACCACCGATTCTACATCCAGGACAACAAGAGAATCGACCCTCCCAATGCCTCCAAGGAACACTTGCCAGCTGTTAACCACATGGACGACGCTTACTGCGCTACCACCGGCGGTGCTGAGCGATACCTTGCTCTCGGTGCTACTGAGGAGATGGGTGATGCTCTCACCCGTGGTATGGTCCTCGCTATGTCCATCTGGTGGGATGAGGGCGGTCACATGCAGTGGTTGGACGGCGGTAACAGCGGTCCTTGCAATCCTGAGGAGGGTGCTCCAGCTGTCATCAGGGCCAACCAGCCTGATACCAATGTCAGGTTCAGCAAGATCAAGTGGGGTGATATTGGCTCCACTTATCCTCAGTTCTCTTAGATGGAGACAGAGGGAGGAGAAAATGGTATCCCGAATCTCTAGCTCTTCTGGGTCTCCAGAGAGCATTGTGTATATTATGAGAGAAGACGGATAGAATTGGAGGGTCCTGTATCATAGTAGATATTATTTCTGCGGTCAGCAAACCTTTTTGTACATACTACTTCGATTCTTACAATCTACGCTGGAATACTGTTCAGCAGATTTATTTGGTACCGATTTGAATTTTGAGTAATTGAACAAACTAGAATTTAAGGACAAGGTAGACGTGACGAGACGAGACAAAACCAGATGAAATTAAGCAAAGATGATGATGTTGAGAGACTAGAAATTAAACGATAGGACCGAAATTGTTGTATTTTCCCCCCCCTTTTGTGTGTCCATAGGATCTATTTGCCGATATACGCGTGTTATAGGTTTTATAGAAGAACCAAACTTGCGAAATAGATCCGTCAAAGCATCGCCGGCTCACATGACTGCACACTTCCCTCCACTCGCCGAATCCGAGGAGCGTTTAGTCGTTTGAGCCGACCCTGACGAACCCCCAGAACTCTTTGAGGAAAGTGGTGAGCTTTTAGAGCTACCTGACGACCCCCCAGTGCCAGACTTTGATTTTGGGCCACCCTTCAATTCGCGGATGAGCTCCTTTCCGCCAATGCAGGGGACGGTCTCAACCTCGAATTGCTTGGGTCCGCTCTCCGTCACGAAGGACTCTTTGCGAAAGTAGGTAACACCGTGTTTATCCATAACTTTATTGTCCGCTTCGGTATTCTTGAGTCCGTGGAGGCATTTGCTGCATCTTTGAGCGATATTATAGCGTTTGGTCACGGTCATCTCGCAGTCACGTTTGGTGACGCACTTTTTATGGTGGTCGACGGTTTTGTGACCGCAGGAGAATTTTCCGTGACGTGTCTTACACATTTTTAGGGTGGTTGGTGTAGATTGGTTTGATATTGATGGGATAGATGTCAATTGATTGTGTGGGATGGTATACGGGATACGTATAGATTGTTCGATGGTATAGATAGCGGGAGGATGCCTAGACCGATTGGGTGTTAGAGAGGTAGTTGATTGACGGGGATGGTGTGATACATCGATGCTTACTGATAGGTTTGAAGGAGTGTGAGATGCGAAATAGATAGTGGAAGTATAGTGCTTGAGAGACCTAATGACGATTGTAGGATGGTATCAGTGATAAAGAGTCAGGAGAATGCAACGGATAACATGGAGGTAGAATTTCATGGCCGAACCTAGTCTGGTCGAATCTCGGCAACAGGATTGGGACGAAATGTTAGGCTTGTGAAGGGCTTGGGGTATATGGTAGCGGTGTAGATTGAAGTTCGAAGGAGAGGTTGAGGGAAGGTGTGGAGTCACGCTCGGCTACTTGGTGGGGGGTTTATGTTCTTTGAGGTTGGTACTGTATGATGTTGTTGAAAACTTCATCTCGGCATCGCCGGTCATGTAGCTATAACATGCCCCACCACATCGAGGAAAGCCTAGCCTCAGATATAGGTGCTGGTAAGAAAGCTACATGACGGAGTTATTAGTTATTTACGGCACGAACATATGCATATGCTACCGAGATGCAAGTTGTCCATCCAGACCCCGAGATTTTGCCTCTTTTACGTGATGTTATATTATGATAACTTCGAATCCGTTTCGATTCTTTGCTATATATCCATTATTTACAAGCAACAAGTCAAAACATGCAGAGCCGTTTATAAGATATAGACAATCTGGGCATAGAGTATAGACTTTGTTGGAACTCTAAGTTCGAGTTCAAGGGATCCCGAAGAAAGCGAGGAGGCGGCTCTCCCAGAATGAGATCAAATGGTCAGCTCCAGATACCAGATACCCAATAAGTTTGTCTCCGGGGCCGTAGATACTCTGGGTGTACCCCATTCCAGGTGTGTTTGGGCTCGTAGAGGTCAAGCTGACTCCCAAAACATTGCTCCATTGCTTGAGCTGTTCGTAGTAGTTTTGAACATTAATCACGGAATCGGCGGAGCCGTGAGTGATCTGAAGTCTTGGGCGGCGACCGGTGTAGCCAGGGTAAGCGTTCCTGACATAGTCGCCCCATTGTTGCGGAGTCTTGACAATTCCTCCATTTGCGCAGGTGGAGTTGGCGGTAGGCTGGAACTGCGTAGACGCACCCGACCCAGCGAAACAGGCGACTGGCGTACCCGCCCAGGTAGCGCCAGCATTGAAGAGTTCTGGGTAGGTGGCAAAGAGATTGCCGACTAAGCTTCCACCAGATGACCATCCGACAGCGTAGACACGCTTTGGATCTCCATTGTATGTCGTAAGAGCGTATTTGACTTGCTGGGCAAGACTTTGGGTATCACCGCCACCGTTGCGAGTGAGGCTCTGCGGGCTGTGGTTGTCCCAGCAGTATCCGTTACTGGAGGGGAAGATGACGATGTAACCGTAATAGCTAGCCCAATAAGGGAGGCTGGTCACGCCATAGAATTGTGGGCCACTTCCTCCACATTGGTGCAGCTGGGGAGGAGGCAATATCAGTATATACAAGCCCTCCTATATACCGTGCTAAAATCTCAAGTTCTATACTTACAGCAAGAATAATAGCAGGCTTAGTAGGCAACGTATCGGGAACATAGATGTGCATCGAGATTCCAGCTGGATTCGACCCCCAGCCGGTAACGGGAGCCAAAGTCGCTGCATGAGCAGTTGCAGCGAGCCCAGCAAGGATACCCCCTAGAAACGTAGAGAGGTGCATCATGAAAAACGTGTTTTAAAGTAAAAAGTATGGCTTTAGACGGGTAATGATGTGTAACCTGGAACCGTGGTTTCCCTCGCAAATGTTGCCGTTTCTTGCAGGTGAACTGAAAATCAAAACTTTCGCCACGAATGATTCGACGTCTTTATATACACATGTTTATGGACCATGGGTTTAGCCCGAGGGATTCTCCCCAGTGTAGAATCATGCCATGATTGTAAATTCTCCTATTCGCTCCTTACTAAGCTATATGCGTGCCCTGATTCAGTCGATATGCAAGTCTCAGAGACTCGGAATCATTAATAATTCTTATGAAATCACAAACCGGTTTTGACATCTAGGTGTAAGCCCAATCAAATTTACTACTAGTTGGTTTAGTAAACAGTATTGCCCCACAACTTCGGGTTTTAGACAAAGGCATATCCGAAGGTTGCGTATATATACCGCGGGAGAAACGATCACGTCTTAGAATCCCCACAGACCCGTGGGTGGGCTCCATCCGCTATTGTTTCGGGAGGTGGCTAAATGGTTTAACGATCGCACATGGCGAACGTGGCGTAGCGGGACGCAACCTTATTCTTCCACCTTCCTTACTAATACAGCCATGGTAGACATATTGAGCAAGTGGTAAGCTCGTATCGAGGTATTATAATTAAGCTTCGTGAACCCAAAGAAGGAGGCTCAAAATTATAATTCTAAGTGCCGACGACTGATCGCAACGTTCCCTAAAAGGGGTACGATACCGCACTTGGGAATATAAACCATTGATTAGGTCGATCGCGAGTTGCCAGCAACCCAATCCCTAGTAATATCAGTCTCTTTACGACGTTTAGCTCGCTCCTAGGATCATACAAGCTAAAATATTTTCTATACACAATATAATACTATCCATATAACAGAGACCTTCGGTTAGTATTTCGGCATTGGTTTATGTTGGAATCAATGACTGACGGAATACAAAAGTTGTTCCCGTTTAGGCTAAAGATCGAGATGTAAAATGTCGCTCACCAAGCAGGGGTGTGAGCGAAGGTGCAAAATCGAAAGAAACGATCTCGAGATCGGAGTGTGTCCGACATCGAGCGACAGAAAACTTATAAGAAAACACTTTACCCTTCGTGGACGACGATTCTTCAAAAACTTGGCTCGTGGAAATTAAGGCAATCGTGGAACATCGGCCTAAGACGTCTATCCATCTCCACCCTACGAATACCGTTAGCCTAACTACGCTGAGGAAGCCAGCATCTGACGATGGTCTTCTCGCAGTTCGCAGTGAAATATAGTCTCTCAAGTAAATCTATATTATTACGTGGATAAGATCTTCATTTACTATAATAGAATTCCAAAACACATGTGCGCTTCGAATCCTGTATTTGCATATTTGGTGCACTCATGTACTCAGCAACTAAACGAAATACAAGGGAATATCTTGATTCGGCTTCCATTTGCTGAGCCATCAAGTATCGTTTCAAAGCCAGAGAGCAGCGGTTCGAGTAAAATAGAATTATCTGCAATGAGTACTAGGCGAGGGCTGCTCCAGTCTAATTCCATCGGAGCTCAACGCTGTATATCAGTGCCACCCCGGCCACCCAACAAGTGTGAATTTGAACCGAGAACCTGTGATTATGTGAAGAAGTTACCGCGGCCGAAATATCTTGGTAGAGTTATGTATCGACGCAGCTCTGTCGATATTGCTCGGACATAACGCTATAGATTATGTACCGTGAAACCTGAAACACCGTTTATAGGCTGCGGGGATGTCTCGTCCACTTTCCGATTGAGCAATAAATTCTTATACGAAAAATGCTTGTATCTCGCCTCTCCTTTCGCTTAAATTTAAAACTAGGATCATGGTTTGATATATAATTCGAGCGGAGCTACACTTGGCGTACGAAAACCTGGGTTGGAGATGTGGTAATTTTCACTGCAATCCGGGTCGCTGACCGGTGAGCCACTTCCGTGGCTTATTTTATGTCGAATTGTATGAGTCCGACGGGAAGGAATGGCATGGGGGATTTTATATCTTCCGTTAAAGTGGACTGTCCTTCCGCCGATTCTGCCAAGGACGTATCTGATACCATGTGGTTTTGCGAGCCAAGGCGAAATACCTAGGACGGTATATCGGAATGATTCTAAAGATTCCGCTGATAGATTCGATCAATTACATACGCGTATACGTCAAAATACGAAGACATGGGCGGGTCGATCGGAAGTACCATAACGTTCAAGGTCTGTGGACTTATGGGTTCCGGAGTCTCGAGATCTCCCGTTCCGCAACCCAATTGCAAGCGTAATAGCTCATATCAGGTAACGAAAGTGTCTATAAATATCAAGCTCTGCTTCCGGTCTCTCTGATGAAAGCTATCTAACCATATCACCATCAGTATTTACAAAGCAAGCACACTGAACCCAGCCCGTTCTTTCTTTTTGGGGTTGTATAATGAAGTTCTCGGTTCTCTCTCTCGCAGCATTGGCTATTCCAGCCCTTGCAAAGGTCTACTACGCGGGTGTCGCTGAAAGCGGCGGTGAATTTGGTGTTTGGACTGACAATGGTGTCGGGAAAGGTATTATGCCAAATGGTGTGGTTCTATGGATATATGAATTGAGTGCCAACTGACACAAACGATGTGAAAGGTCTTCCTGGGCGATTTGGATCTGACTATGCATTTATTAACAAATCTGCTATCGATGTCATGATCAAAGACGATAAGATCAATCTTTTCCGTATTGCGTTCCTGCTGGAACGTATTTGTCCACCATCGGTCGGCCTTGGAAAGGTTTTCAACGAGACTGTGCGTACATGCGCGTCCTTGGTTCTCACGAAAGATGTCCAGACTCATTAAATTCCACCGCACTTAGTATTTCGACCTATTCTATGATGCCGTCCAATATGTCACCGTTCGAAAGAGACGATATGTTCTTCTCGACCCACATAACTACATGCGCTACAACGATCCATTCGCTCAGCCCTACTCTGGTAGTATCATTGGTGATGTCAATGACCCCAACGCTGCTTCCACTCAAGACTTCAAAATTTTCTTCACTGAACTCGCCCGACGCTTCCGTCATAATACCCGCGTTATATTCGGTATCATGAACGAGCCCCATGATATGCCGACTTCATTGGTGCTCAAGAACAACCAGGCTGCTATTGACGGAATTCGCTCCACTGGCGCGAAGCAAATGATTTTGGCTCCTGCTAATGCTTGGTCCGGTGGCCACGCTTTCACCACTGGAAATGGTAACGAGCCATCGTCTGATTACCTTCATTTGATGAAGGATCCGCTTAATAACACCGCCATCGAGATCCATGAGTACCTTGACGATAACTATAGCGGAAGTGGAGCTAACTGCACTCAGCCCGTGACTCGACTTGATGGTGTTACCAACTGGCTTAAACAACATGGACTAAAGGCTATGATCACGGAATTCGGAGGCGGTGTTAACCCAGGGGTCTGTATTCTTTTAGAGCGCATCAATCTCGCATATTGACTACTGTGATTAACTTTCTCGTCCAGCCTGTAGTGCGCTCAAGTTCTTAAGGATTACATCAACTATCTCGAAGAGAAGGAAGTTTGGATCGGATGGACGGCATGGGCCGCTGGCCCACTCTGGGGCTACTGGTCCCCTTGTTGCCAGAGTGGCCAAGCGCTAGGCAGTTTCGAACCTGGAAGTCGAGCCCGCGATGGCGGTCCAGGGTAAGTCAATCGGAGCAGAAGATCTTAGGATACGAGGAAGTACACAAAACTAACAAGCGGATCCAGATTGTATGACCTTCTTTGGGTACCCGCCCTCCGCCCCCTCGTCCCTAAAGATTTGGGTACACACGGGATCTCTAGTGTTCATGGGACGACCGACTAAAGGGGGGTTAGTGCCCCAAGCCATATCTATATGGCGTATAACTAGGGCACTCGGTCGGGGGAAGGCTTCATATGGCTGCTGGCCCTTGCAAGCGCACTGTGCATGTGGTGCAACAAAAATGTAAATTATATATACCGTTATATACATATACTCAGATATATAAATCACCAAGTTCGGTGTAATTGCAAATGGGATCAAGCAATTCTGGCCTCAAATAATTCTCTGCTTGGGTTCTACGGTATCTACGTCCGACAGTCTCGTGCAGTCCCATGACAAGACAATTTTACTGTCGTAGAATATCGACCGTGCATGGTCCAGACACTGTTATTTTGGTCCGGTGAACGAGAACCCCTGTTGTTTCGACATTCCACCGTCCATCTTGCAGATCTTGGTGCATGGTGCCGCGAAACGAGACACAACACACTGGTTGTGAATGTAGGATTATCATGGACCGTGTAGCGTGTCACCAATTGGAACGTCCCAACAGGCAGGTACTTTGCATATATGTATCCAGAGCGTACTCAGTAATGACACAGTACCCCTTAGGGAACTCATTATACATCTAGCAGCTTTAAATACAAAACCTAAACTCCAGTTAATTAAGCGGAATGTCGAGTATCAGGTGCTTTTCCAGAAAGTACCGCCCCATCAGCTCAGCTCGATCTAAAATGATCATACTATTGATGTCCTTTTGACCAGCCCCCTGCACCAGCTTCCGCAAGTACAATCCCACCAGTATTGTCCGGGAAGTCTTGGATTCCACCGACCTGACTGTCGTTATTTTGGTGTTGTTTATATGGGCCTGATGCCTTCCCGAAAACACCATTTTGCTCCAGAACCTTCTTCCGCCTCCAGGCAAAAAAGAAGTATCCTGCCACAGCAAGAACTATCACCACGCTGACGGTGACGCCGACCGCAATAGCGATGGTTCCCGTACGGCTCTCGTCTGGGGTATCGTTGGAATCACTCCCGCTGGTTTCCGACGGCATCGCATCGGTCCCAGTCCTCGTTCCGGCAGCCGTTGTTGTAGGAGGCACCCTCTGATCTGGGGCTCGGGTGCCTATCGTGAGGGAACCACTGCGGATATAAGGGTTGAGGTCGCTTCGAAGTTCCTCAGGCAAATCTGTCGGCTGAGCATCCAACGGAAATTGGGAAAAATCCGAAGGTTGGTACTTCGCCCTGATCGGGAAGTGCATAACTGAACGGCCCTTTCGTATCTCCGTGGTAGATGTTTCGCCATTAGCAACCTCATATTCGAGACTTGTTATGGGTGTTTCGAGAGCCTGGTAGCATATCGCTGAGGTAAAGCGATCTCTGATAAAGTCGGACTCCACTATTGTGGAACGGACCAGGCCACTAGGACCTTGTTCGGCGAGGAGAGTATAGCCGGTCATACAACAGTACGCGTACATTGTTTGGCTGACATACATCTGTGACGCGGTACTGTATCCGGATGGACATATTCCCGGGCTATAAAACGTCGGCGACGCCGATAGTCCAGCGACGGTCTTCAGGTCATCTGGCCAGCATTCTGTCAATGCTGTTGATACACCGATAGGAGGGCCGTTTACAAAGATCGCGCTTGCTGTGAATCCGCCGACCACTCGTTCGCTTGTGCCAATGATATTGGTGAACCCCGGAGTAACTGTCGGAAACCAATACTGGGAGAAACATGTCGTTGGAGGGAGGAATTGCGTTGTCAGAGGGTAGGATGTGGTCGGTGTCGGACTGCTTGTGGTCCGAGCAGCCATTTTGGGTAGTCTTTGCCGTGTTCTTTTGAGGCGCTTTCGATTTTGAGTGATATTCGTTTCCGTAGCTTGTGCTGGAAATTTCGTAGAACTCGGCAATTTTGTATCGAAAACTCCAAATGTTGTTTGCAGTATGTAAAAGCCAACATATGATGTGAAGAATCTCTTGCTGGTCGCTCTCTTTAAGGATTCTATTCAGTCTACCATCTTCAAAATTTCAGGAGTTTCTAACGTTATGGTAGCGAGTTCATGACAATCCGGCCCCTGCTAGCCTCACTTCTTGGCCAATTGGAAGATTTCGCGTTCTTGGCCGACCAGGGGCATCCCGGGTTGACACTAGTCATGAAACCGTTTTGGGTCGCCATGTCAATTCACCGCTGCCTCAAACGTATACGGAAGAGATGATACGAGATACATCTATATGAACGACCAGCTGATATCTCTGAAATATCTGTCAAAGGTTCTGTTGGAAATGCATTCTCCGTTTGCAATTCGCTCAACCATTCTCGGTTCTCGATTAAAATTTCCTAATTGTTTTAGGACAAGCACCAAATGATCCCTCGGACTGCGATAACGTTATAATTATAGGACTGTCTTATTTTGGGCCCACATCATATAAAAACCGCGAAATTTTGTCATGACGGAGTCAAGCAATTACAACCACGGCGCACCCGGATTGCCTGATGCATAATGTTGTAACTTTCGTGTTGCAGTGGAGACGACGCACCTTAGCCTTAGCATTAGGGACCTTGAATTTTGGGAACGGATTTGCAATTTCGAATTGATCGATTGGAGATGCCAGAAACGAAGATGTCGAAAACAAAGAAAGATGACAAAAAAATATGAAGAAGAAAAAAGCAAATGTATAACGCTAAGCTAAGGTAAATCTCAAAGATATTATGACAAAAGTTTTGGTTAGAATACAACAGCCTTCCGGAGGCTGACTTGGAAGTACGAAAAAAACAGAGCTAAAAAACGGCAATTCTGGGATAAGCCAAAAACAAAGCAATTGGAAATAAAACTAAAATGCTGCAATCCAAGGGAAGAAATAACAACAGGCTCGGTTCCAAACCCATGATTCTGAAAGGCGAGACGCCAATTGTATAGACGCTAAAATCCAGCTTTTGTGTTTTCGCGGCCGTTAAATTCGTGTAAATTAAAATCCATATTAAGGGAACCGAAGCTGTTCTGTCGGAATAAGCCTAATAACCGTTGTAGCCGTATTGTGGTTGGCCATAGGCCTGAGGGTGAGGCTGGCCATGGCCGTAGGAATTCTGATGATAGGCTTCAGCTCCGTATGTCTGATATTCAGGATAATGGCCATAGTCCTGGGCGTAAGGTGCATAATTATGTTGGTTGGTGGAGGGGCCGGCATGGTAGTTTTGTCCGTCTTGAACGCCATTGTCGGCTTCGTCTTCGAATTCATATTCGGGGGAACCCGAGTCCCACTCCCCGTCATAGCCTCCTTGAGACCCTCCAGACGAGCCACCGCCTGAGGAGCCTTTCTTTCGCGGCACATGCTTCTTGTTTGTTCGAGCAGAACATGGTAGGCCTCTTTCCACGCACCGAAAGCAGCGGTCCGGGTCGTTTTCACTGTCTCTGCACTATTCGGATCGGTCAATATCCTTGTCTTGTATATTTAAATGGAATCGGATCCTAGGATGGAAGTTACCTTCTGGCGGGCATCTCGGCATTGGGAACATTTCCAAAATCCTAACACTCTGCCCTCAGAGCCTCTCTCCTCTAGAGTGGGCTCACCAAGTTTGCAGGTATATTTAAATCTCCTGCAGCGGTCACAGGTGGCAGGGTCGTATGGATCACGAACGCACTGCAGTTGCCAAAACGTCAGTCGATATCCATCAAGGCTTTCCTAAACGTATAGAAAGATGACCAGGAGAACTCACAGCTTGGCGGTCGTGACGGCAGCGCCAACACGTTGTGTTGCTTTTTGGTGGCATCCTGAATTAATTAAGAGCGAGGCGGTTGAAAGGCGAATTGACTTTGGTCAATTGTAACTGAGAGGCTATGAGAGTGTGAAGGGTATGGGGGATGAATTGTAGATACTAGAAAACTGTTGTTCCCTGTGCTTTGGTTTGATGCTTGTAGATACCTCCATCTTGTAGTGATCCTGAATCGGTCCTTATATACAGAACGTTGCGCATTGCGGAATTGAGCCCTATATGAGTGAAGATGGAGCTTGCGGTCAAGCATCGTCAGGGTACGCTAACAAAGCGATGTGCTTTGATTGGAAATGTGGCTGCCAGGTCTTCCGAAGCTACGAAGAAATCTGGAGTAGACCCGTACCCTCCATGACCTAGCACGAAGTCCATCCCGCCATACAGGTAATAGGACAGTTCAGGAAACGTCGATATCTGCCACCACAAGCTGAGGAAGGTGCTGCACTAGCCCGGATGAGTAACCCAGAACATCAGGTACACCAGGAGCTACTTTCCATATCCACATGGTTTGCGGGGCCCGTCGCGGAGGAGGTGACCCCAACCCTCATGCTAGCTACTCCTGTAAGCGAAAAACCAATGGTCGCTGCAAAGTCGGCCATTCCTAAAGGTCCTCCAACATGGTGGCGCTTGCTAGGTATGATCAAGCTCCACACCCGCTGGTGAAAAAAAGAAAGGTCCAAAACGCGATCGCGAAAGCTCAAAAATTCTAGCCGTGTGGAGCGGAGCTTGCAATACCAAAACATGGGAAACTGGATGCTAAATTGGCGCAATCTTCGGAAAAATAATGAAGTGGTGGGTTCCCTTGCAGGGAACGTTAGGACATGGGTGAGGCTGACCAGTTACATAAAGAAACTTGTATCGCACCGCCTTACAGGGGCCGTAGGGCAGCCACTATGCCACAAGTGGCTTAAAAGAGTCACAGCCGCATGCAGCAACTCTTCAAACCAACCTCATGGGTTTGGAAGTCGCGCAGAACAGTGGGTCTATATGCCGCACTTCTTCGCCCTTAATTGAGTGTATCAAAAAAACCTGCAAGGGACAGGGTAGGCCCGTCAAAAGTTTCCTGCATTGCCTTATCAAGTGGCTGCTTTACATGATTGGGTAATGCCAACCTACAATAGAAACAGATCGGATGACGGGAACCTTCAGCTAGCTCCCCTGGAGACACGGGCACCGTGACGAAGAACGCCCATTGATCCACTGGGGTCAGCCTTGGGCGGCCCCTCAAATATGGCCCTGGAACCCTAACCACATATGCCGCATCGCAAACCGGAACCGGTGGACCCACGTTATACGTCGAGCGCCTCCCGGGCTCTCGAAAGCTTTGGCGTGTGGGTCTGTCCGTCCTTTGTGGCTTCGTTTTACATGTCGGTTTGTTGTTGGAAAATCCTCCTGGCAAACCCTGAGCCGTTTCGAAGATGCAGATACAGGCTTCTCCGATATTATTGATTGGCTCCAGGGGCCGAAATCCGTATTTGATCCCTGTATACGTTCCTGCATAGTCGATCGTTTGACTGCTAGGGCTGGAATTGCTTGAATAAAAGCCGCATAACGGGAGCAGGGATAGGCCAATATAACTTTGTCAACTATATCGGTTCCGAATAACACATCGCGAAGTTAAGCATGTAGCTGTGCAAGAATCAACCTATGGGATTACTTAACCGATATATTCCGACGTGCTTCAGTCCAATCGCATCGACCTGAAGGCAGAAAAGTCATCTGCACCGCTATAAACGAAGTGCCCAAGACGGAAAGTTCCATGTCTATTGCATCTTCAAATAATCAAGATTCGAAAGACATATTGCGCCACGTATTTTAAGCGAGCCGACGCTGCTCTCGCGGGTCATTAGACATCGTCAGGGGTTATATCCTATATGCTAGAGTCCAAAATTTCCGTATGATAGTGGGGCCATATTTCTGCGTTTGCGTCGGGCCTTGTATAGGATCCTAGCAAGTGAATGGCTATCAAGTGCGGAGCTTGATGCATGTCTCTGAAGTCCGCGCTCAATGCTATCTCCGCGCTCAATCATTGGGTTCAAATTCGTTGTCATATATTACAAATTATGGAGAACCAAGCCTAGACCTTGGAACAGCACATCGCGCATGCATATCACAAATATGGAATGCTTCATCATCGCCGGAGAGAGGAAATACGAGCCAGGATTGTGCGACGAGCTTCACCAAATCAGAATCATTTCGCACCAAGGAACACCTTAGGACAGGCTCAGGGCTACTTGCTCTACCACCTATGGCCTTAGCGACGGAGCTGACATGATCACTATGGTCATATGAACCGGAAGAGATTCTCATTTCGATCAGTGGGTCATATGAAGCATGCATGCTTCTCGTGCATAGATATTCAGCTATATTCCGATCATTTCCGCAGCATATACTTCAAGAAGGTTCCTTGCCGCATGTCTATGGGGCATCAGGCATGCTCGCCGTCTCCTTGGTGAGTGCATTTCTTTCGGTGTGGGGACGACACCGCATCTCGCGATACACAACTGCGATCCAATGCCACGATTTCATGGGCATAGCCCGGAGCCTCTAGTGCCAGCTAGATATATCGTTATACGCCATTCCTACGGAAAATCCGACGATCCGGGGGTCCAGGTCGGAAACGGATGGCTGCCGAGATGTTGGGCTCTGCCCATGGCGGACTATTCACCTGGTACTCCGATTAATTGTAATCATGGCTTAGACTACGGTCAGAAGCGGTCCAGCTTTGTTATGGATGTTTCTGGGGTTGATATCTCGTGAAATGGTCTGATATAGCTTGGGTACCAAAATAGACGTTCCACGAGATTCCTTGTCCAAAACAAGTCGGCACAGTCACGGTACTCTTCAGCCCCTCAGACACCCACAAAGACAGTAGTCACGGTACTGTGAATGCGTTTCATCGTAGAATTAAAACTCACACAAACTTTCCGAATAATATGTTCGATTGTATAATTATGATAGTTCGGCAAGTCCGTTATTCAAAATACCCTGTAGACCTGGACTGCGTTCCGTCGCACCTGTTCCGATTTCAGCAAATTAGGTAGTCATGCATATGCAACATTACTATGATTATTAAGGGCTGCTGGTCAATTTTGGAGGCAAACAAAGACCAGGGACACGACAAGACATTGACTCGCGTCTTCTTGCTCGCTTTTTCGGACGTAAATACCCACACCTATGTCACATCTTCATCGAGGACTCGACACTTCACAGCTGCGCTTTCCGGCTATAGCTTGGCTGCATGATGCAGTTATATTGCATCCAGCTTAGCACGGTGTCGCAGGAGCATCAGAGTGTCCTGGTGAAAGGATACCGGCTAAGAAGCCCCTCTCTCGCGTCATAATCCCTCACCAACTGTCCATTCCGGGGACAGAAGCTCAAATGGCAAGGAAACTCCTAAGCGTAAAGCGCGAGATATGGATGAGGACGACGACGAGTGGAAACAGATTAGATACTTTTAGGTTAATTTAATGACCCTTAGGCGATTCCGTATTTTGTTGATAAGTAGTTTCCTGGCTTTAAGTTTTTGCGATTTTTTGTCCGCTTAGCACGATGATAAAAACGACTTTATTAAGGATCTAACTCAATATAGTTAATCAGTCGTTATCACGGGTTCTTAGTGAATATGCTCCCCCCCCCGTGGTCTATTTGGAATTATATCAAATTCGTTATCCTGACCATGGCCAGATTCGTTTAGCCGAGAGATCCTAGATAATTTTCCACTTATGTTATCCGCATTTAAGTCTTGGTTCTCCTTCAGGCAAAGATAGTCGATTTCGAGCTGAATGGCGTTGCGCTAAGCATGTGGGTCTATTCCGAAGTGCGCTGACCAATAGTTTTCAAGGAATCCCGCTTTTTGTGGAGGCTTCACGCTTGGCACATTGCGTCCTCCACCGTCCTTTCTTCCACTCGGGATACCTGAGTACCACGTCCAGTAGCACGATTCGGACCTAGTAAGCTGCAGAAGAAGGTATTCTATACCTGGGAATCGTTCGTGGCTTAGGGAATCTTTTCTAGAACCCATGTGGTATCCACCGGCCCGCCATCCTATTATCAACACCGTTTGGGTCGGGAAAGAAGCACGAGCTCCATGACGGAGGCTCAGGTTCCACACATTCCGTCACAACCGCACTATTGCGTGCAAGAAACCTGTTAGCTTGGAGGATACGGTTGCAAGATTGTGGGCGCGATCCATCACGAGTTCGGAGAGTTCGCACCAACTCGTCAAGATTCGCTACACAATCAGCCACCGACCGGCCATTGTCCATTAAGGGAGCACTTGATAGCACGAGGCTGAAAACTCCACATGATCGTGCATACGAGAGGCTTTTGACAACACAAATATACCTAGCTTCTCAGCTAGGCGTTTCCCGCTATGATAACCAGGCCCGTCATTTCTGCCTGTGTTTCTTGGTAAGATGAAGGCCCAGGTGATTACCGGCCCTAATAGCCTTGTGAGCCCCCGATAGGTGGAGCCGCTAAAATTTAAGATTCTAGGCCATGATTCAGGAGCCCCACTGGCCGAAACTGAAATCACGAAGTTGGATTTATATGAATTCGTAACTCGAGAGATTAGCTTCGCGTTATACAGCGACATCCCCCGGAGAGCTGCCCGATTAGGGTAATTCCCTTGGCAAACTGCAAGATCTTTAGATAACCGGTGGTTTTGGGTTAATTAAACGAAAAAGCGTGCAGGGAATATGCATAATGGTGTTCCCCATTGGCAATTACAACAGTGGATACCACCGGATACCTCTTTCTCACAGACGAATTCGTGCTTGCGGAGGCTAACCACGCTACCACGAGAACTATAAAGCAGGTAAATGATTGGCTAATGGGACAAATAGTATATAACGCTGGAAAGCTTGGTTGTACTATACAAGGCCCCACATTGCCACGGTGGGTGCCGGTAAAACGTGGCCCGAGTGTCGCCAACAATCTCTGGATCGCACTCGGGATAGACCCTTGAAATTTTGCAAAACAAGGGGTACGTTTCGGAGATTATGGTTGGTCCTTTGCAAGCTGCTCTTCGCACCTCTCCTGCATTAACGGTACCGTTTCATGCCGAAAACTGGACGCGACTGTCTACGGTGCGCGAATCTAAAGCTTTACATTGCGAGGGAAGCTAAAATGAATGCGGCAAGGCTGAAGACTGCACTGGCAAACTCGGGAAAGTGGAGGCAAAGAGTGGCCGGTAGCGATGGAGAAAAACCTCGAAAAGTACAAAACAACCGCTATACTATGCTTGAAGCACTAGGTACCTCACATCCGTCTACATGGGTGGTGCCACATTGGCCACCTGTGGAAATGATTCGACGCCCAGAAAATTATAAAAAGAGGCCAAATATTACATTGCAGAATAAAGACGCTTACAAATAAAAAAAAAAAGGTAAAGAAAAACCGCTAGACTCGCTAGTGAAAGAATCAAAACCAGAAAATCAAAATGCAAGATGCAAATCCCTTTCCGTCCCAGTCGGTATTATCCCTTGTACAATATGCCAGCAAATCCCTAGCCCAACCAACCGCTTTCTATCCAGATCCAAATCACAAACTCCGAGCCAATGTATGGTGCAGGAGACTCAAAGGAAAGAATGAGGCTTTAGCAGAAAAAAAAGTACGTGTGGGTACCCAGCTACTGAGTGTCCTCGGTGGCGGGAAAATCCCGTCTATTGGCGCATGAACAAAGGGCTGTCAGAATAATCTGAACTCCCGGAATCGGGGGAAAAGGGGGAGGTGTAGTTCATGTGGTACATTGGGTGTGAGTAGTGCTCTTGCCATTGGGCGTTTGATTCAGCTCCCCAGTCATAGACGTCTTCCTCATAGCCGGTGGTGTACTCGTACTCAGCCGGATTGGTATACTCTGTATATTCGCAATAGTCCGCAGTCGAAGATTGGCAGTCGCTTCCACTGTCGTGTGTCGAGGCTCCTCTGCTGTTGCGGGCGCGAGAGGGTCTTGTCGGGGGTGAACATTGGCTTCCAGCCGTTCGTGCGCATCGGTCGCATGGGTTTGGCCAAGGCCCGTAAGTGAATGTGCACTATGAATAGTCAGCTTCACCGTCTCTGGAACACTCGAGTTGCTTTGGAGTCTCTAGAACGTACGGTTTTATGATCCCGACGGCATTTATCGCATTTCAAATCGTTGAGGATTCTCTTCTTCCGTTCCATGGGTTGAACTAAGGGGTCCGTAGAACAATTGCTGTAGTTGTACTTGGCGCATCGTAGGCAAACCATCGATCCCTCGACATCCTCAGAAGCTCTCTGGCACTAAATTCGATAAAAGATTAACAATTGATCTAGCTCGATTATTTCCCGGAGACGTCAAATACCTTCTGCTTGTCCCGCCTGCAATTGTTGCAAATAAGAGTATCCCGTCTTCCGCGCATCTCGGATCTGGAGGCAGAGGCAGAAGACATATAGAAAATTTAGAGATATGTAAAAGGTTTTGAGAGCCTGGAAGTTTGGTATCGAAAATTTGGTTTATATCTGAGCTATTTAAATGCTGCTCTGGTGTGGTTGGTGGCTTAAAGGCTGGCGTTATGCTCACGTATCGAGATATCGTATTGAATTATCAAGCTCGCTTGTTGAATGATGATTGTGATGATGGTGATATCGAAATTAAAACCAAGATAGCGGGATGGATACTTTATAAAGATTATTTTTGCCTCATGGTGCGCACACAGGAGTCGGCCCGCATTTCTGGGACTTAGCTTCCGTCCTGTCAAGCTGGCGTACAGAGCGCCCAACGTTGAACGGGGCATTTGGTTCCTGCATGCCCTGAAGTTGACTGGTTCGCTTGTTTAGCTAGCATAAGGCGAACTACGGCAGAGACACAACTAAGGACTTGAAAAATCGCCTCGACACTACCCGAGTCACCTCTCCCGCACTCTGGATAGCCGTCATTCAGGTCGCACCATTAATGACGCCGAGTGTAAAGAGTCAAGGGTTCACTTTCATTAATTCCCCGATTGCGACATGTCTTATAGCCTTGCAGGATGTGATAAGTCCCAATAGCTTGGTTTGAAAAAATTTTGGAACCGGGCGTACTCCTTGTTATGCGAGTATCATAGGTAACTTCCTATTATTCTGGGGCTTCAGGTTCATCAAGTCGGTGTAGGAGTAGGCTGAGCTTCCCTGTTGTGCAGATACCATGCTCTGTGCATCCGGGCCTTGGCTTGTTTTGGTGATAATCCGACCCCACGAACTTTATGATACATCTCGTGCTCGAGCAAGGCTGCCCTTGCTAACGCTCAGCCCTAGACATATGGGAATCTCGGGAAAAGTTTCAAACATTACGTTAACGCAGAGGGTCTCAGCTTCAATTTGCCAGATCACCGACGACAATCTCCAACTTCGACTCCTAGAGGCCTTTCATTTCTTGTGGCATGCAGATCCGAACCATACGGCAATACTCACTGTCGGGTTTGTCATTCCCATGCTTTAGTCACATTAGACTGGCCTTACCGGGGCGAATCCTGGCCCAAGCCTCTTCTAGAAATGCCGCAGCCCGTAAAAATCAACCGAAAGCCCCTCCTTTGCCAGGAAAGACGAACCGATAACGCTACTTGATTCCATGTATAGTTGACGCACTAATAATCCGTTTTCAGTCAATCCGAGCTTCTAACACCAATCAGTTCTGCATTGTTCGGTTCGTTTCGGACTTATCTTCCCCGTTATGGGAAATTTGCCGAGTTTTAGTGCTGGCGTTGAGTGAAATGGTGGGACAAACAAGTTGAAGCGCTGCAATTCTGCAGCACCTCAGCTAGGATGGCAAAATACTCAGCTGGCCCAGCCATACTTGTCCTGCGCCAGTAATGTCGGCGGCGTTGATCACGCTATTGAACGGTCCTAATTCGACACTAAACCTAGAAGCTCGTTACCTTTCCCTGCCTAACTCTGTCCCCTAAGGTCCGACACTAGAGCAGTCTAGGCAATAGATATGGCCTGACGATTCAGGCTGTCAAGGCCTTCGTGCACAGTTGGGGCTTGCAGAATGTAGCACGGAGGAACTTCCGAACTTGAGCTTCAAAACTAGAATAGAAACCGCAGCAGCTGGTTATACAGAATGTTTAGCTTTGTTTGGAACTGAGAATAAGGAATATCGCGGTCGCGTTAGGGATATCGATGTAGGTTTGACATCATTTGGTTCATTTCTCAGCTGCGGGAGATTGTTCCGGCGGGTACCCGGGTGTTTGAGGCAAGTAAAACGGCGACCGGGTAGATGCCTCATTGGCCATACTAACGAGCCACACTAGCGGCTCTCATGAGGCGAGTGGTGTGGCACATTCCCTAGTGCCACATCTGCCGCCACGGAGAGGCGCATGCCCGCATATATTGGGAATGCAGGATGCCTTTCAAGGCGGAAATACTTGAAATAGTATGCTTGAAACCCTTGCGACATGCAAGCTGTCGCACTTCGGATCTATCTTATCTAATCATCTTTGCAGAATAGCTGTTGAAAGAGGTAAATTTCGGCGAAAGTTACCTGCTTTGCGTGTGAGCAAGAGCTCGAGTGACGGGCATGATCCATGGTCAGCGCCCGCCCAATCGTCAAGACCCCGCAACGCGATCCCTGATTCCGAATAGAAAGGCCACCCTATAACAGTGCATTATGTGCCTTACATCTAATCAGCTGCACATCGCAATGCAACCGGGGATTTAGGGAGGGACATAGTGGAGCCATCTCAGCTTTGGACATTGATATGATGGTGTGGTCCGGGGAGCTCGTGTTGTCCCACCCAGGTTGACGTGAGGGCAACACAAAAAATGCAACGGACCGAATCGGGAAAGCGAGCGATGTGCGACCAATGACGAGACTGGAAAGTTACACCAAACTCCCTGCGGATACGTGAGCCAATGCAATGACCTGCAGGCTGGTTGTACGGCGAGTATTCTCTCTTGCTTCATTTGGAGAACAAAATTTTCTTTAGCCGGGTTACTATATTCAGCTAAGAAGCTAGGTCCGAGGAATGTCGGAACAAAATAAGAATGTCCTATGGCCGGGGAACTTGGAATCGGGATGAATTCTCATGAGACTGTGCTGTTACATACGCTATCCCATGATCAGCTGTTAGTCGGCGGTAGTGTTAAGGTATATTATATCAATTGATCAAGGGTATACTTCATCTAAGAGGTCGCGAGCCCGATAGAAGTTCATTTCAGCATATATATTGGTCTGATATATACCCCGTGATCGTCCCGTCAGCTGAGGTCATAAAACCGCGTGCTCGCTTGGGTAGTTCCGAGAGGTAAAAGATTAGGCTCCATGATTTCGGAGTTCAGGAGGCCGTGAATGTAGTGGCGCTGCCCGCCAATTGGTAGATATCGACCCTTGATCTGAGGGGAAATGAACCCCCTGGTGCGAACAGAGCCAATTGGCCAGGGTGACAGGGGTTCGCATAGGCAGACGGGCTTCGAACTCTATCTAACCGATCATTCATGATATTCTGACATCCCTACAATCCCTATATACAGCCGTTGTCGCCCATGACTGATGCTGTAGGTTATCACCACCAATCAATCTTCAAAACTTAGTCGTATAGTGAGACGGTTCGACACTATGCATTTTTGACGCGGACTTGTTTGAATGTACATATGTAAGTCTGAGTCAGTCTCGTCACCATGGCACCACACTCTTTGGTGCGAATTGAATTCCAAAACATGGCTAAACAACACTGATAAGACTATGGAAAGTCCAATGTACTTTCCTTTCGAAAGTTCGTGCTGACAAAGAGCGGCGCATAAAAGGGCTAAAAGACTGGCCGTGGCTTTGGGCCTCCCTAGTTCCAGCTTATGCATGGCTGATCGGTGAGATTAATGGATGGTACCTACCGAGCGTGTTGCGAATCGAGCTTACATGGGTATCGAATGCTACTATAGGCTGTTGCTCGGAGAGTATAGGGCTATCGATCGAGGGGGTAGCCTCACGACACTACTGGCCAATTCGGGTTAGTAAAGGGTTTGATTCCATCGGCCAATATGCTCGATTTAATTTGAATTTCAGGTCGACGGAGGCGGTCACATATGCGCATCTGTGTAGTGTCGGTTGAATGGGCAGGCCAAGGCAACATTAGCTTATCGGCGATAACATGCCAGTAACGTCCAATGGAAAGTGTCCATGCAACTGTTTGCACATGCATACAATAATATACCAAGGCGGGGAATTATAATTAATGAAGGGAGATTAAGCGGAAGAGATACCAAATATATTCAAGGGTACAAAGCCATCGGGGATCGAATTCGGGATCAAGGTAGCAAAAAAGAAAGGTACGAGAGAGAAGACAACCTGGCCTGCTCTGATAGCCGGGCCAGGCCTCGAGAAGAGAAAGAACGCGAAAGTTCAACCAGGGCATCTTTCTCGAATTAACTGACTATTTCAGCAGAGCGGCGAACAAAGCGAACGGACTACTTGAGTATTTTGCGATTCTGCACCTCGCCTCTAGCTCTTCGGATGGCTGAAAGGGAACCCATCGAGCATGATTCTGTTTTTGGTGGGGTTTAAGATTGCTCCAGGCCCTCCGCAGTTCCTGCCCACCTCTCAGCCGCGCACCCGGATAACGACAATCAGCGCAAAACTTGAATCGAGAAGGGTGCGTATGTACTTGACGTCGCTGTAATCTGGTGGTAATCTGGTTGGTTCCTGGGGCGGGGGTACGCACCTTGTGTGGCGGCGTTGACCCTCGATTGCGAGCCCCACGACCTCTTCTTCCGGGTTTCTGAGCGCAATTTAAACGTCTACGAATAGGTAATTAGCTCAAGCTTTGGTCTTCAATTCGTATTCGGCCATGTACTACCTGGTGTTTCCTTCTCAATGGAGTCAGGGGTTGAACCCTCCCCTTCCCCGCGTATACTTTCTTGAGATCAGATGCTTCTCTCGACAATAAGTTCAGCATCCTAATCGTGGGGGTCGAAGTTGTCTTTTTTTGTGGTTGGTAATCATGAGATAGCGTCCCCGGCCCAAGAAATTTCGTTCAAAATGGGTCCGGGTCTAGGTTGGTGGACACCACAAACCTTTAACTCTGGAATTTTGGTTGGGTAATCCCTCGCCAGACTCAGAAGGTTTGAACACGTATCTGTTGCATTAGATATAGTGCTAGTGCTGGTCTCCTAGCCATACACACGTCGATCGATGTTCGGAGTCTCTAATAACCGAGGGTTGTCTTCATGAATATGCTGGTCAAAGGGGCTGTCCCCAATTTCCTTTCGGCTTCTATGCGCGGCAAATGAAAAATTTGGAGCTGCGGAACTGCTGGATAGGGAGTATTCACAATCGGGTACATTAAGACCCAAGCCGACATTTTCACATAGATAAGAGCCACCAATCAAGATTTTCGACTCGTTCTCTCGTGAAAACCCGTGCATTAATTTGCCGGCCGCATCATCATAGTCACGGTGCCCACTCTGTTGCGTCTCCTGCATGGGCTAGGGCCAGCCTGCAGTGCGAGAGGTAGAATGCATGTCCGGGGAGCTAGTAGAAAATGGGCTTGAGCGGTTGATAGGGAGGAGGTTTGCTGTAAAGGGTTTTAACTGTAGATCTTTCTTTCGTGGTTAGATCACTCTAGATCTCAGAATTTGTCACAATGCGCTTAATAAAATGATTTAGAGTGGCAGGTTATCTGTAGAAGAAGCTGTGTATGATCACAATGTCATACCTGATTCATTCCAGGCCGCAACCAATCCGTATACCTAAATAGCTTATTGTCATATCACTGAGATCCGTTTTAGATGAGTACCGGCGTATTAACGCCCTGGAGGGCAAGTGGAGGTTTTAATATGCATTTTGTTTAGGCTAAACTTTGGCTCAGGACCGCCGACTGTCCCAGCGTGGATATCGAGTCCAGGCGAGCTTATATATACGCATATTCTACCGGGGGAACGGACCTAAACAAAGTCTTGACCTCCTTACATTCGGATTGTAAATTTTCACACTCGATGTCCAAACATAAAATGCTACTTAGTTTGTTGGTTTCCAGCTGCCACTTTGATACCGTGCCACGTCACATCTTTTCTTACCCACAAATATGCGTACACACTCCCGTACAGAATGCTATCCGTAGGACATGGCGGGGGGCGGCCGTCTGACAGCTAAGCCTGAAAATATGAACAATACTAATATCTTTCCGTCTGAGGGCTCATGAAGGCTCCTCAGGGAGCCTAAGATCTTAAGAGGAGGAGTAACTTGGGGCAGCGAGCGTTACTCGGGTACTGACCCGGCACGCTGCAAGTTAACGTAATCCCGCACAATATCAACGTTATCCGAGGGATTGGATCTCAAGACCTAATTTAGCAATTGGAATTGGTTCATATATTTTCCGTTTTGGGGCGACCATTCAGATAGTCCGCGAGCTGCAAGTTTGGATCCTTGCCCTTGTCTATGGCCAGGTGAAGCGGCAAGGCTGTTTCAGCTTTGGCGAGTTCTCGACATGCGATTGTGTTGCAAAAAGCCATGGATGGATTCGAAGAGTCCGAATCCAGGCGCTCAACAATAGATCTGGCATATTCTGCATAGCGTAGGACCGCTCAAGCTTGGTCAAGCTCGAGCTTTAAAACTGCCTAAACTGTCAAAGTCTGAAGAGCGACGCCGACGACTTCATACTAAAGTACCGTTTTAGAGTTATCATCGCACCGGACCAACTATGCGTCTGCTTATGCTCAAGCTGCCTTGCGAAATCTGAGTAGTTATGACTCGTCTGATATTGATCGCAAAATTTGCAGAGCCAGTGATGGCACCGTGACCATATATCCGATTGACGATTCCAACGTATTGATGAGTCTGTTGCATAATATTGAAGTATAGCAAACTTTCTGGTGACGAGACTGAAGTATAGCTACCTAGGTTAATCAAAATCCTAGCATGTTTTATAATCGGGCTCTTTAAGTCAAGTTTTTTTTTTAATTGTTCTCCGAACCTTTGAATAACTGCTGCCCCAAGATTTGAAAAAGAGGGAAGGAAAAAGGAAAAAGAAAACCAGAAAATAAAAAAGATAAAGACACAGGGAAAAAAAAGTAAAAAAGCTAGGGTAAGGCCGTCGGTGACAGTCGCAATCGAGTCAAGTGTCGGAAACCGTTGCTGGGTCTTGCTTGACTCGCAATTCGCTAGCCGATATGAGTCGTCGCAGGCGTGACGGTTCTCGAGACCTCGAGACCTCGAGCTATGGGGCTGTGTAACCTCACCATCGTCGGCATGCAAAACACAACATCGCAGCAGTGAACGAGTTTGCGTTGGGCCGTTATAACAGGTATTTTGTCGTCACATGTTAGCTCCAGCTCTGCATACTTTGTTTTAGGACTATCTTTAGTCGCTGCCACGAACTACAAGTCTTCAGATAGCTATGGTCCAGTGCGCATTCCGTGCATTGCGTCGTGCGGCGTGAATGGGTCCGTCACAACTGCAACGCGAAAGCGGGTGGCGACCGGTTTCGAGCGCAATCTATGGACCGTTTTGTGTTGTCTTTCCTAGCGTCGACGTCGACATGCCCTGGCCCGGTGGCGTACGAATAGCGTATTTGCAAAATGGTGCAACTGCTACCCCTGCAGGCTGGAATGCGGCGGCTCAGAGGAGAGCCTATGTGACTACAGCCGTCAGCATCGTATCCGGGTATGATATCCTTCATACGTCTTTATGTGCTTAAGTACCTGTAAACAACTGAATGCTGTCCAACTAAGGCTCGGAATTGATCCTTTCGATTGAGGGGCAGAAGCATATATTGTCGAGCGGTTTCCGGATTTGGGATTAGCTATAGTCCTCCTAACCAAAAAAAAACATACACCATTAAGGTATGAGACCCACCGGTTAAACTTCCCATTTCTAGCTTACTGACGATCCTAGCTTTTAATTTACCCACTTTTAGGAATATCATGAATTCCAACCCTTCCAACATGTATATCGAATGTCGAGGCTGCGGTCTGTGGCACTTGTACTCGGGCCACTCCTTGTACTGCAGCCAGTGCGAGGATTCTTATCGCTACATTGGTATAGCTGGATACCCGACCATGGACTATTGGGAGACCTACGCGATCCATCCGCACCCATTTCCACCACGTACGGGGGTCGTGATACCACCAACGGAGATGCCAAGGTCTTTATCCGAAGCGAGTTCCTATGGTCTCAACAGTATCGGAACAGGAGGAGTTGATTTGGCAAGATTCGACCGGCTTGAAGGCCCAGGCGCCGCACTGTCTCCAGATATCACCAGTTCTCTTTCTATTCCAGATCTATGCGAATATATCGCCGACCTCGATCTTCAACAGCCAGACCTAAACGCCGCTCAATCTCTAGGGCACAGTCTATCAGTAGATTCAACGGTCCTCCGAGGCCCCTCCATGGCTGACTCAAGTTCCCGCCGTCGGAGCCAGCTTTCCCCTCCGCGTAGCCCCATACGCATATGGGCAATTTGCAACTTTCCTGGGTGCCAGGCTCGATATAGTGGGAGCTCCGAAAGCTCGAAGCCGGAGAAAATCGCGAAGAGCAATCTCTTCGAATGTCACCAAAAGCGAGTGCACGGAGATTGGGTTCGAGGGAAATCCGTCCGCGAGAGATGCAGGATCACGCGGGAGTATCGACAGGAGGTGTAATTCACGGCTTGACGCAGCAGACGTCGTTCACGCTACTTAGTTGTTTCTTTTTCATTTTTGGGACTTGTATGAAGACCTACTCTCTCTTCATGTTTACAATTGTTATAGGTAGCGGCATATTTTTCAAGTTACAAATCAGCAATGATATTGGAGGAGGATGTGGAAGAGGAGGGGCCAAGTAAAGGAAACCAAAGCGTACTTTAGTTATTTACAAAGCAGTGGAGAAGGGATACATTAGACCCATTGGAGTGGCATATAGGTTTTGAGTGACAGCATAACCTGTATCTAAATATTAATAAGCAAGGACCTATTCCTAATACACAATGTCTAGTGAATTCTGCGATTTATCATCCTACATATGGCTGGGCAGCTACGTGGCGGTGACTCAGAGACTTTCGGGCAGCCTCGGAGTTTCGTGCTTACCTCAGCACATCCTCTGTTTCAACACAACACCAAAGTGGCTGGAGGCAGGCCGGAAGGTCTGGATATAGTGAAGGATTGCCTGTTACTGATTGCGAGCCCTAAGTTCCTGTCCTTCGGTTTCAGGCGAGAGTTGTTTCAGCCATTCATTGGTCGCGACATCACATCGCGGGGACCACGCTGGCACAGACGCCTAAACGTCTGGATATGTTGCCTCGAAAAAAGTCGGGGCAGTTTCATGTTGCCTGTTGTCTTTTTGTAGTATCCTTCATTTTTGGCCTTCGTATTTTCTCCTAGCTTCCTCTTTCACTCGGCCTTTTGAACGCTTTGCGATGGCAATGTATCATATATCGCTGCCGCGAGGCTCCCGGGGCCTGCATTCCGAATGCGAAGCTCAGACTCTACTCTGACGTAATATGTCCTATATGCTATCCATCGGTAATACCACGGATCCAAAAGGTAGGCCTTTTATACCTTTTGTGCTTTAAAGAATATTTCGTACCTCTAAGACCTAGAACGCGGGGTTTTTTGAGAATGCCGCCAGCTTATGGCTAGTTGGGTCCGTTGCGTACATATGTGGTCCTGGGCAAGCTGATTCGGGCCCGCATATCCGTTTCCGGGGCTCTCGAATACCCAAATCCTCAATTGCCATTCTTGTGTTCGTGGCGACGCAGGTTGTCTGTGAAGTCACAGTTGATGGAGTGATGACTAATGAGCGTCGGGAGAACTTTCGGGGTCGGATCACCGGTCTGGAGGTGTTGATTTTGTTGCATATTACAGTGTTGGCATGACCCTCGTTCTTGGCGCTAAACCAGATTAAGTATCAGACCCATTCTGGTTAGTCTGGCGTCGTCGGTGGAAGGCGACCCTCGTGACCCCTACACCGTGGGTAGTTCTAGACCTCAGTGTTGCCCTGCAGGTTACTGGCCGTGATTAAGCATACGGCCGGCTGTAGTCTGGCCAACACGGGCCGGTCGGGGCTTGCGATCGGAGCTGGGTTCGAAGTTTTGGCTTCCTGAAAGTGATTTTATTCGCTTGCAGTCGAGCAAAATGCCGCAAACTCAAAAGCCATTCTGAATTTGGGGATATGGAGGCTTACAGCACAGAGAACGAGCAAACTTTCGAAGATCGCATCCTAAGATGGTGATGTGGCCGATCAAAGGTGAGAAGAAGTGGTGCATGGCTCTCTGAGCTCGAGGCCGTGCTTCCTTTCGGAGTCCGGATAAATATAGATACCAGCGACGGGATTAATCATGAAGCAGTTGTTAACTTTTGACACATAAATATCAACTCATAGACCCGAAGATCTCGTCTCTTTCGTCCGACATCGGTTTGACAGCTTTACTACCACGATGATTTTAATATTTATACTACTACTGTTCGCGACCTTAATATACGCCCATGAGACCAATATCGTCCTAACAGACTCCCTCGACTCCGTCAATTGCGAACTTCCCGCCTTCCGGTTCTTTCAAAACACAACACTGGTCTTAAACGAGCCAATACCGTCGGATACCGCATACGCCACATGCACATGGCACGACGACATCATCACCTCTGTCGAAATGTGCGGAGCCGCCGAGGTTCCGTACCAATGCGCCCTATACACCGACAACACCTGCGGAAACGGTGATACAGAGCATACGAATATAACGGTGCAGAGCAATATAATCCCCGACATCAGCAACGTTTACAAAATCGTGTTTTCCGAACCGGATAATCAATGGGTGAAAGTTTCATGGGACGATGAGGACCAACAGATGGTTATTAAATCTTTTCATTGTGTTCCGAGCACTTCCGCCGCATATGGGGCTTTTACGAGGGAAATTGTAGCAGATGACGGGAGTGGAGATGATGTCTCGGGTACGGGGGTCGTTGATATTGTGGCTACCGGAACGGCTACGACGCCGGTGAGTGGTGACCCGCCGTTGAGTACTGCGTCGATTACTTCGGTTGAAGACGTGATTGACATTCTTTTGAATAATAAGAATACCCCGAGCGAAAGTTCTGACCCGAAGGCGAGGATACCGGGTATCTTGGTTGGGGTGGTGTTTGTTTTGATGGTTTTGTATGTATAACTCAATATTCTAGGGTTCTTGAGGGTATTGGGGGTATGCGGTTTCGCTACCGGGGGGGTATGAAGGATATTTGGGGAAGGAGATGTTGCGACGTTCGAGTTAAGGAGAATAGCCACCGCATCGTTGTGCTAGTGGATATCTCCCAACTCGAAGCCAGGCTTCCATTTTAAAATATGTATGAGTGGAATCTAACTTTACATACAAAGATGCGACTAAAGCAATTACAATTAGAAACTCAACTGATATATCGCCGTCTACTCCCACAGGTTTGTCAACGTTCTCCCCGAAGATTCTATGTAACCCGTATAACGATTTGTCTCCCGATGATTGGCTCTGAGGTAGATTCTCAGAAGCGCTCCACATTAACCATCTAACAGCCAAAGTAGCACCTAGCGCTGTTGTAATCCGCGTTCAACTGGTACTCCTTTGTATTGGTGTTTTTGTCGGAGTACAAAGTGACGTAGTTGCCGGAGCAATCGCCACTGTTGTAAACGGAGCAGCTGGTGAATTTACCACCGCTGCCCCAAAGTCTGGCGGCGCGGGCGCTGCTGGTGAATGGTAGGCAGGTGCCTTTGCAGTTTGGGTTTCCGTCCTTGACGACGAGCTGGAAACCAGGGTCGTGGTAGAAGGCGAACCAGGCGGCGGCAGCGTTGTTGGCCAAGACGGCGACGAGGGCGATGGTTGGGAGTTGGATTTGCATTTTGAGGGTTGGGGGCTGGAGAGATGTGTTAGTGGATCGCGATCTTGTGTATGGCTCGGGGTTGTAGTCTACTGACTTTGGGGATTGCGATTGGATCAATTGATCTTTGTGTTAACGTGTTTGAATAGGTAGAGATGGATGATATCGAATTGTTCGCTGGAATGTAGCTGTGATTGATACTGAACTGATCTCGGGAATTGAGGGACGATACTTGGGGCTTATATACAAAAAACTATACGGTATGAATTGCTTTTCATATCTCTTACAGACATGGGCAAATTGGTGAAGCCATGATAGTCGTTGAAGCGGTATCAACGGACATCGGCCAGTAACTTCACCGACATTCTCCTACTTGATTTGAAATCTATCAGACTCACCTTGAGGCCCGACCCGTGATCCATGGATTCAACGCAAACTCGTATCGTCGAGATCAAAAATCCAACACGAGGGAACCAAATCGGGGAGCTCCGTAAGTCGAGCCCCTGCTTGCAGATGATACCTGCACGACATCGGGATGGCTTATTCGTTCGGGTAGCACAAGTGCTTACTCCGATTCCCTGATCGCAGATTTTTTTATGTTGCATGGGTGCCGGGTCGGGTGGCCGGCCGGGTTAAGTTGGTATGAAAGCAGTTCTATGGACACCGGATACACCCGACCGTCCTCTCGGGATGATGGGTATGCAGGTCCTGGTTTGGGGTATTCCGTGTGGAGTCTTGGTCGGGAAGGTATTGTCAGCGATTGAAAATTTTGATACATGCACATGTCCGCTGCTTACTTGGGTTGTTGCTGCGGGAGGCGTAGAGGTTAAATTGCGACTGGGGTTCCGAGCGAGTTCACGAGGCCGTGTTCCGGTTTCTCGGTTAAGCGCTGTAACGTCGGTCTTGATTACTTATATCTTTGGATTATGGGGTTTCTGCTTTGGGATTGAGGAGGATTGGGTTTCTGCTTTACGACCTGCCCTAGTTGGTGATCGTGAATGACTTTAGTCCTTTCAATTGCATAGCCTGGGAGGAGGCGGTCTAATGGATCTATAGAATGTGAAATGAGGGTAAATTTTTGATATTCTGAATGATTCTTTAGACAGAAAACTTTCGCTATCAAGATTGAAGTTGGGGTCTGGTAGAGGATTTCTATCGTCAGAGGTTCTTTGGGGGCAAGTCTTGTGCGCTTACCGGCAGGTTCCGGGTTCCGCGGAGAAACGAGTTGGATTGAATTACACGCGACGCGGCGTCCCTTGGTCAAAGCTTTGCACACCACGAGCCACGGATCCTGGGTTTCTGCATATATCTCGGCGTCAGGGAATAATTACGGGCTGATTACTGAACCGTGGGTTTTTATCAGATCGTGCCCGGGTTCATTTAACAAGGTGATGATTGTCATTTATGGAATCGGTGCCGACTTCTCTGGTATAGCCCGTTTGCAAAATTCTACTGCCAGAGCCCCAGGCTACCAACTTAGGGTCGTCGATGAAACGTCGGTGGTCGGAGTTATTATTCTTGGACGTGATAAATTAAGAAGCTTAGAAGATATTGAGGGTCGAAGCTCGAGGTTATTGGAATACGTGTTACAAGGCTAAAATTTACATCGCGGCGGTATGGTCCGCGGAGATAGGAAGGCGACTTCTGACGATATCTGTGTCTGTCACCAAAGGTCCAGAACGACTCTACCTTGGAGCTTACCATCTTCCATGTCCTTGAATATCTGCTTGCTTTGTCAGTATGGCGTCTTCGGCCGAGAGTATGAATAAGGGTACTGGTTTCTGTTGCGGCCTTACCTCGCCCAGTTTCTTCATCTTTTCAATTCGAACTTCGACCTTCGCTTCTCCTCTTTCTGCTGCCTGTAAGCACTCTACCGTTTCTTCTCGACTTCCTACCGCGGACCCAATGATCTGCTTCTGCGTTGTGGCGATATGGCTGGCTGTTGCTCCGCTGATGGGTGTGTCCACGCCGTCTGGGATACCGACGCATACCATCTTTCCACCGGGTCGTATGAATGAGATTCCTTGGTCGTAGCTCTTCTGTGATCCGGCGGTTACGAGTACGACGTGTGCTCCTGCTCCACCCGTGGCCTTCTTTATAGCAGCGGTGAGTTCTTCATCTGAATGGGTTTTGAAGTCAAGGAATACGTCCGCTCCGAGACCTTTGCAGAATGACTCTTTGGCACCGGCGTCGATGGCGATGACTTTTCCTTTGTAACTGTTCTTTACGAATTGAACTGCTAGGTGACCAAGGCCGCCGCCTGCACCGGGGATGGCGACCCATTGGTCTGGTTTTAGGGACGCCTTTTTGAGGGCTGACCAGACGGTCATCCCGCCGCAGAGGAGAGGGGCGGCGGATGCGGATGGGAGGTTTGGGGGGATTGGGGTAACGTAGTTTGCTGCCGCTAGGGTGTATTGTTGGAAGGTGCCGGGGGTGTAGTAGCCGCTAACGGTGACTTTGGGGCAAGAGGCGTCGAGGGATGAGAGGCAGAATTCTGGAGATGTGGTGGGGATATATTATTAGATTTTTGGTCGAGGGGTATGGAGTAGTGGGGTGGTGTTACCGCATTGTGTGCAGGCTGAGTTGATCCATTTGATGCCGACTCTGGAACCGATCATGGAAGTGGAGACTCCTTCTCCGACTGAAATTATTTCACCGATACCCTCGTGGCCGCCGACTTGGTCTGTTTGTTTGCTTCTGGTAAGCGTTTGTTTAGTGTGGGTATGGAAATGGGGGTGGGTAGGGGCATACTCGCTGGTGTCGGGTAGGGTAGATAGCTCCACGAATTCTTGCACACGGCGAGGTCGCTATGGCATACTGTAGGCTATAATGAGCATACTGCAACCTCTACACTAAATTTAGTAGCTTGATAGGGGAAAGGGGGCGTGCCTCCTGAGTGCGAGCTTGTAGATGGACGCTGGATTAGTAATTGATCACGGAAAATCGTCGATATATTGACTTGTAATGGACTTACAGCTTAACCAAGACTTGGCCGGCCCCTGGCTCGGGTATTTCCAGGTCTACTATTCCGATTTCGGTCGTGCCGGGGTTAGCGTAGACGGCTGCCTTGTTGGTTCTCGTCATAGTTGGAATGTGTTGAAAATGTGGTATTCTGATGCATGCGTTTTGTACTGGGGTTGGGAGGTCGAAAGATTGGTGGGCTAGCAGGGCGAAATTGAAGGAGAAGATACTTCTTTAATCAAGGGAATAAAGTCATTCTGTACAGATATATGCCATTCAGGAGTGAACTATGTTGTACGCATGTGATACCGCAATTCTATCGATTTTTCGATCCGAGGGCCGAGCTTGCCGTATCACGTACTACGGTAGTTCTGCCGCTCGTCTTACAAAATATCTTGATATTAAGCCACGGTTCGATATTATCGTCTCCATCCTAGTATGGTCGATTGCTGTACTAGCATGGCCCGGATAGCTCTCGGTCCGGTCGACGACTTGATGTCTACGTGCGATGACTGTCGTCATGTTTGAGCGACGGGACAAGGGTGTTGGGTGCTAGCTCGGGTTCCCCGCATTCTCGGTTACACCTTGGCCTGGGTTTTCGGACCCACCGGCATAGGGATCACTGGTGGGCAGCCTGGTTCGTATTTCGTGTTACATGATACGACGGGCGAGCGGATCATACGACGGTTCTTTTTCTTCCGATAGTCTTGTGTGAGTGCGAGTGCGATTGAGGAATTTCGAGCCATGGCTTGGTTATTTCGTGCTGTCCGGGAATTGCATTGGTGCCGTGTTACATAAGGCTGAGGAATATTCAACCGGCGTCGACGCAGCTGCAGGTTTGGATTGGGTAAGCTTGGAAGCCTGGTTGGGTTGGGGAATGGCTGTGCTGTTGCATATCCGTCTCCGATCTGTGGGGGCTGGTTTGGGGACCGGCATATGCATAAGGTATATCGAGCGAAGGTCGACGTGTTTTGGTATTCGGGTCATTGTCCGTATGCTGCTCTTGTAATTGTCTGTTCTTCAGAACATGATTTTCAGCTGACAAATGGGGAATGTCGGTGAGTCCTCGATGGGGGTGGACACGGGATTGGCCAAAGATATCTGCAACTCAAAGAATGCAACATTTGTCTACTTCGTTTTTGAGTGAATATTTAAATCTAGGAGCCATCTAAGAAACTGGGGCGAAGGGTAGCTGTGACGCGCTGGTAAACGGGTTGTCAATGTCTGTCCCTGGGCTGCTATCATGCTGAATTTGAAGTCGGTTAGTTCGGAAGCTCGAGGCGATATTGCGATGAGGTCTGCAGATCGGAGCTATGGAGTAGGTGTCTGTGAGCTTAGGGGATGCAATTCTACACAGATATGCATACGAGGGGTTCTATAGATATCACCCAGGACATAGGTTTATAGATCTAGAAACCCGGGGTTGTACCTAGTCGCGCTTCTGAGAGCTTTGGGACCAAGCGAACCTTCTCGATGTCTTTGCCACTTGTTGAATTCTTTTTTCTGAATTCATAGGCCGAAGAGATATCTCTGAGAGGCCGCCTAGGCCCAGCCTGCAGCTAATCACCGACTATGTATTTCATTATATTATCTAGATCTGGAGACCCGGCTATACGGTATTGACCTACGCAGCCAAAATACATCCCTGGAGTTTACTGATATACAAAGTTTCGTATACATGTCCATGTTGATAGTCTGTTGCGACGACCCGATCTTGGATCATCGTACAGAGAAGGCCGTAATACCGCTGTAAATACAGACAGAGGAACCATGGGCTTGTCATCTTTGTCGGTTTCGGGTTTATCTTCCTCCTCATCCTCGCCATTTCCTCATCCCCGCCCTCATCCCCGTCTCTGCTCAAAGCCTTAACCACTTATATGAGGACCCTTAGCGGCCTTGTATCAACCACTCAAGCTTTCAGTGACCCGTATTTAGGTTGTGGGCGCTTTAACTGCGTCCACTCTGAAGCTGGAAATCTGCCGTTAAACCGGCAGAAACAGTTGAAGTCCAAAGTTTCCCTCGCCACAATACGCGCACGCTTCTCTACAGAGCGTGACGCCGTGGGACTTGAAGAAATCCCAAAGAGCGTCCGCGTCTCAGTGGACGAACTGTCCAAAAAAGATTCCCTGGGGCGACTCGCCCATTCCTATAAAAGCCAAGGCCTTCTTCTCTTCCTCATTCTCCTTCCTCTCCTCTTCTCCTCACCATCAATCCAATTCCTAATATCCGATCTCCTATTCATCTTTTACTTCCCCTCGCACACTACTTTTTGAGCAGCTGCACCTTATTCTTTCCTCCTCTCGAAGTTGCCCCTTGCTCAAGGATTTATTGTATCATCTGGTCTCCCATTCGGGAACCATTTGGATGCTGCTTGGCTATCTCTTCGATTCACCCGTTCGTCCGTCTGTTGACTGTCTTCTTTGAAGCATTGGAGTTTTGTGCTTCCTTGATTCTCGAATTGAATTTCCTAAACTCCACGCAATTCCATCATCCCATTCAACTCATTTTCTTTGGTCAACACGTCCGTCATCAAAAATTTCCTTTACAATGCCTCGACCGCAAGTTTCTCCGCCTTCTTTTGGCTACTTGGCGTGCTTCATACTGACGAGCCGTTAGGCCTGGCCCTCGAGGCGTTTGCTGGCAATGGCGTAAAGGTTTCTGCGCTCGAGGCCCCGATTGCATCTATCGTCACGGGGAAAGGCGTTTTGCTAAACCGGATAAGTAAGTAAAACGTTTCTTCACGCTTATTCTTTTTCGTCTTTCGTGGTAGCCTTAGGGCGCGACGTCGTAATTCTAGGTGTACTGACGGGCCGAGCCTCTTCTAGTCGAATCTGTCGGTGGGAATATACGACCCGATGCCACTCCCGTGGCGGATGTGGTGACAAGCACCTTCAACTCACCGTTGCCGAGGTTCAGGACCGGCTCAATGTTTGGAAGTCCTTCAATGTCGAGGAACGGGACCTCTCCCAGCGACAGCTCAAGGAGTGGCTCCGTATCGCCCTTGACCTATTCGACGACGGGGATCAGGACCTTCGGTTCCATATCCTCTCCAACATGGCCTCAGGATGGGCTCTGCAGCAGATCAAAGCCTGCCTCTACCCAGAGTTCCTCTTCCAGTCCTATCCGCCTCAGATCAGCTGGCAGGACCACATCATGCCGGTCCTACGTATTGTGTCGAACCCCGTCAACTATTTTCATCAGCCTAGTATGAAATGTCTTCGAGCCATTTATGATATCGTGCTCGATCCCAGACGTCGCCTGTTCTGGACTCGCGTCATGAAATATATTCGAGAGTCTCTGAAGCTGTATCCCTTCCGTGTTGCAGCACAGATATCCGGAATCGTCATTGTTTTTCTGACGGCCATCGGGTATGACAAGGCGAACTTGCAAAATGTTATTGTTCAACAGTCTGTTCCCTTGCTTGTCAAGTACCTTGCTACTCTCCAGGGAATTTATGAGTCTGGAAATCTCTCACCATCTTTGGCTGAAGCAGTCGATGCGCTCCAACGTACCGTTTCTGGGAGGATGTCTGTTACGGAAGCCCTGGTTACAGTCACAGGCCGAAATCCTCTCGAAGGCCATATTTCTGATGCAGAGGCTTCGTCTCCAAATGGAGCTCGAGCGGCGGTTCAACCAAGAGACACCGCTAGTCTTGAGCAGGAGCTGAAGCAGCCTACTGAGGTCCTTGAGGGACGATTGCTCACCCTCACTCACGGTAACCTGATGGCGTCGTACTTGGAAGGGCTCGAGGGACGTGCTGTTAATGGTGGCTTAATATCTGGTATGGGGTTTCTAGAGGATGAAACTCCAATCGACACCGATACAGGGACTGATGCGTTGGAAGAAGAGTAAGTAAATCGTCGTAGTGGATCTGATGTCCAAGGAATCAGCTAATACTTGACTATCGAACAGGCTCGAGAAGGTTCCATATTCTCCCACAGAACATGGCGATAACCGCCTAAGCTCGAGTGGCTTGTTTAGCACTGGAGTCCGTAAACGTAAGTCTTATGCTCCAATTACCCGGTGGTATTTGGGGTGGAAATTTTCTCTTGGACTTTCTCAGGGATACTGACTTTCCCAATCTTAGACGTGGCAAGGCCAATGGTTTTCACTAACGATGCTGGTAATGCCTTGCTCGAACGCTGGATGGAAAGAGCCGCCGACCCGACCGAGCTAAACTTCGACTGGGGCAAAAATACTAACTCCAACTCCATGAAAGACTTCTTGCAACTAACCTTGACGCTCTTCATCGCCGCATCGACGGAAACACGCCTTCAATTCATCTCTGACTTTATGTTGAAGGACGAATATCTCGGGAAGCTGTGGGAGTGCTTCAGCGTCAAGTTGCCTACTGACAGCATTAACCACCCTTCACCGAAATATAGTGATCATGTCTCCACTGTCGTTCACATTCTCTCCCATCCTGACGTTGTCAATCGCCGCGAGTTCCAGGCTGTCAGGAAGGAGCTCTCGGAGATGTTCGTCTCCAAGCCCAATTATCTTTATGGTATCCTCGAGTACATGAATCTCCATTCACGCAGCAAGTCGAAGAACACCGAGATGATTGAGGCTTGCGTCAAGAGCATCATTCTGATTCTCGAGGGCGTCTACAAATTAGTCGACCCTCGCAATATCCCCATGGAGTTCCGTCACGAGGCCAAGAAGTTTGTTTCTTTTGCTTGGTCCATCGAGACCAAAAGGCACTGGAAGGAGCGGAACGACGCCCTGATGATTGAAACCGTCCAGAGCTTCATGGCAGCAGACGAGAAGCTATTTCCTGAGCAGAACCCACCACAGGTTTGTAGCAGCCGTCAAGCGGATGAAGCACGACAGAAGGCCAACGTTGCGAGAGGCATCACCTCGGGAAATCCCACATCCGAGGAGGTTCGAAAGGAGGTTAACCATCGCATCGACTCTGGCAGAATCGTTCAGCCCGTAGGCTCCTACCTTGATGAGAGCAAAGAGAGAGCTAACAAAAAGGATCAGTGGCTCAAGCGTCGTATCCGGAAAGCGAATGAGGAGGGCTGGGACGATGGGGAGCCTATTATCCATCGAACAGAACTTGTTCCTGAACAGAAGCGAGAACCTGCTGATGAAATCCAGCTCGAAGTCGAGGAAGAAGCCAGACCAATGAATGACGAAGAAGCGTTGCGATATCTCCAGGAAACAAAACCGGCCGTTGTTGCCCATCCCGGTTACGATGAGAACGGGCTATCCAAAGTCAGCGAAGCTAGCGGTCACCACATATTCAAGTAAGCATTGCCTTTTTTTTGTCGTCTCTGCATTCCTACATCGTCACCCCCTGATATAGTTTTGGTTCTCCGATGGTTTCTTCGTCAAGGTGAAAGGTTGTGAAGACAGCGTCTTTGCTCGATGAGGTGGGTGCTGTGTCGATGCTGAGCCAGCGTAGATGCAGTGCCCTCAAAGTTTGCCTTCGCTCGGCTTAGTGATCTGGGACTTTCTGAGAGCTATATAATAGCTGCAACTCTCTTACTTTGTCCTCCTCGGCACTCTGTACTCTCCTACCTCCAAGTTCGCGTTGCCTCACGATCAACCCCCAATTTCACCCCGACCATCATCCTACCTGCATCGCAAACCTACCACCATCTATCCGCCTGTTGATTTTCCATCCTTCTCACATCCTCTCACCTCATCCCCCACCTCATCCCTCTACTGGCAACTCATCTCCAATCTTCGCCTGGAAAATGGGCGTCTGCTGCCGAGCAGACGCTGCTGAGCGGATCTTGAAGGCCCCGAGCCTTCGATCTTTGAACCAAGTTGCCCCGAAAATTCAGTACGAGTCCGTGGCTAAGGGAGCCCGGACTGGAAGGATCAAAGCCCATTGTCCTGCCCAGCCTCTTGATGGTAGTAAAGCTTACGGGCGGCGCCCGACCATTGAATGCGTAGCTCTTGCAGGAGCCGCCAATGGATGCTGCCCAGGACTACGATGTGGGCGGCATCCAATCGGGTGCAGATTCATTGCTCTCATTAGATTTAAATCCAAAGCCCGCCTCCGGGCGTACACCTATTTGACGCGCAGGCAAGCAGACTTTCATGAATGGCGGAATTATCCACATTGCCATTTTACGCGTTTACATTGCAGAAAGGGTGCCGGCTAACGGAATTTGATGGCATAGACTCCAGGAAACAGTGGGCGGGGGAGTAGGCGTCGTCCCCTTGCCTAGCGATGCCAACACCGAGGCCTCGGGGCAAGATTTCCATGCGAGCAAGAAACTTTCTGGTGACGACACTGCAGTCAAGACTTGCCCTAGGTTCCCCAAGAAGGGTGGAGCTCCGATGGTGGGAGAGATTCAGAATTATGACGACTCAGACTCCCACAAGCTCCTTCCAATAGATACACCATTGTTGGGGTACTTGTCACAACGTCAGGTGCTGCTGCTTAAGGGCCAAGTCGCCCTTGAAAAACTCTCGGCCCCCCCAACAGAGGTTCGGTCACCCGTTCGAGAGACGCATCACTCAGAGCGCCAGATTGAGCCTGAGGATATGGAGCGGGCCCCACTTTCCATTGGGGCCGCAGACCCTCCACAACGAAGGGATGCCACGGCCACCCCAGAGCCATCACCGTCGCCCCACACTACCGCCGGGTTTAAGCTGGGTCCCCGCCCCCGGGATAAAAAGGCTGGCCGAAGTTATCCGGCTATGTATGGGCGCGCAGGTCCAGTACCCCCTTACGACCCGAGAAACCTGGGGCCATTTCAGGAATTTGGGAAGCAAAACAGACATCTTCCGAACGGCGCAGGAGGGCAATACGTCGCCACCCAGTCCCCATTATCCCCTCATGCAGCAGTTACGGACTTGCCAATCGAGGTTCAATCCCCCAAAAAACAAGAGAAAGCAGGCGGTGACCCACATCATTTTCGAACCCCACAACTGGAGGAATCTTTGAGCCAAATCCAAGAGCAAGGTCCCGGTCCCTCGAAGAATGAAACAGATGTGGCGGGTAGATTATCGGGGAGTCAAACTCCACTCCGGTATTTTTTGGACCAGCACGAAGATCAGCGTTTTAGGATGGGAGATGAATCCAGAGCTCGACGATTTGAGCCAAATCAAGAGCAACCTCAGGTCTTAGGCTCAGACATTCGTAGCACTCTTTCGCCCTTGTCCAGCCAACCCGGCCGTGAAGGTCCGATTCCGTTGGATGGAAAAGCCCAGACATCACCCGCTCTCCCGGCTCACATATTACCGCCACTCTCTCAGCTCGTCAAGAGCAACGGGGAACCAGTTCGTTGGCGCAGCCCACAAATTGAGGCGGCCGAAAAGGCACGTGGTCGTCCAATCTTAACCTTCACCAACCGTCACGACCAATCCGTTGCTCCGCGTCGTAACTCTCAGATCCACCGTGGTCCCAATGAAATTGTGGAATACCTTCCGTGCGGCCACACACGTGGGCCGAACCGGGATGAGAATTATTGCAACGAAAGGGTCATGAAGAAAACACCTTACTGCGGACACGAGGCGAACGTTGAATGCTCGAATCTCATGAAGCGTTGGCAATGCAGGGCCGCTTGTGGACAGTATCTCCCTTGTTCACACTATTGTGAGAAACATTGTTTTCAATGTCTCGAGGAGATTAAGATTGATAGAACGCCGGTTTGGAATCATCTTCCGTGTCAGACTTGCCAGAATATGACTGTGGCGGAGGAGTGGAGGAAGAACTTTGAGAAGGGGAAGATGCAGAAGGGTATGGGCGGCGGTGCTGGTCGTGAGGCAGGGTTGGAATAGCGATTGACGTTGCTGGTTGGGAGGAAGGCGGGGGTTTCTTTGCGGTGGCAGTCTTTAGGTAGGTTATACTCGGTTTGTTTCCGGCCCGGAATATAAATTTTATGCTGCGAGAGAGACGGTATAAGGATTGGGGAATGATGCGCATGTAGTACCATCAAAGGTTCCTCTGAATGTACGTATCGCAGCATGAAAAAAGAAAAATGAACGTCTTAGACTGCTGAATAATGATTAAATTTGTACTGAACATAAATTGGTGACATTGTCCTAGAAAAGACTCTGGAGGTCAATGAACGGTGTTCATCTTGTAGGCTCGATTTATGATTTATCGAGAGCTTTTCGAACTGAATTACTTGCTGCGGCAGTTTTTTGTCAATAGTACTATTTTTGTATGCTGTGGGCTTGCGGTTGTGGCCGTGTTTTTGTCTTTGGGCCGTAGTGCTAGATCAACGTATTACTAACTACCATTCAAACCTTAGGCCGGCGTTTCTGCACGGTGCTCATATTATGCTATACGTATGGTATCATAAATTTGAATTCCTCCAATGGCGTAGTTCATGATCAGCTCCGTGTCGAGATTCGAAAACCATGGAACTATAGTTACATATTGGATTGTTGACCTTATGGTGGTAACTATAGAAACTGCCTAGCCATACGATATATATCCAATCCCGTATGGCATATCATGCTCATATACGCATAATGGCCCTGCCTCATCTGTTAATCAATTGGATCAATATATTTATCTGTAGAACGCACGTGCAAACTTCTATTTCCATAAACAATGCTTAGTGACATCTCGCAGGGCCATCTCGCAGGGCCATTGCTTCCTATCCACGGTGTAACTTTATACATTACACTAACGAGCTGAATAATCATTGCTACCGGTAATCTCTCTTTCAAGATAGGTGCGTTTGTAGTATTGACTAACCTTTGGCAGTCGGGTTGATAAAACCACATAGGAACCTCGCCAGCTAGTTAGGCAATGGAACATAGTTAGATTGCATTGTGCGCTAGGTTAATCACCGCGGTATTCAGCGTACTTCTGATATTCCTTCATGTACCCCTCTATTTCTTTGTGAGCGTATACAGTTGCGTCAAGGAGGGAGTTATGACGATAAGATTTGAGTTCCGGTTGATCGTTGATCCTGCCTAGGACACTTTGTTCCCTTCCTCGAACAATTGCCATCAAGCTTTGTACAATTTGTTCGTAACCCCCCTCTTTTTTAGCAATCATATCATAAAATAGTTCATTCCATTGCTTTCTGTTGAATTGATGCGTCAAGAGTTCATCAAAGTAGTTGTTATGGAGTCCAAAAAATTTCCGAAATCGGAGGAGGGAGAGGGAGATAGAACGAATTCCCTCGAAATCCTTCGCGTTCTCGTCTAAGAGCTCCACAATCGTCTCCGGGGGTGGTTGTGTAGGTCCAAACATTTGAAGGAGCTCCGAGATTACACGGTTTTGGGAAATCCACGCAAGTTCAGCGGGGGTCCTCTCAGCGGCATCTTTGGCGTCAGTTATTGTCGAAAAGTCTCCATCTAATTCATTTTCAACCAGCTCGGTGACCACTTTCAAGAGGTCTTCTAGAGAGCTTGCATCGTTTCCTCGCTGCGACCGGGCTATGTAATGCATAAAATTCCGCCCGCCTTTGTCTCGGTGGGTGCAGACGCCAATGGCCACCTTGTCACCGGCTCCTGCGCGTATTGCCTCCAAGATGACCGTAGCCATAGGAATTCCTGCCTCAGCTATCGCCGTTTGCAGAATATTCGTGTCGAATATATCCTGGGTCAGTAAGTCGGCTCCAGCGTTTATGAGCATCCATGCCAGATCTGGCTCATTTTGGTGGAGGGCGATGTGTAAAGGCGTCATTCCGACGTCGTCTTGCTTGTTGATGAGAACTTTTAGTCTTTCGTGCTGGAGACAGAAGTCCAACAATTCGGACGATCCTTCCAAGGCAGCAATGTGAGGGGCGCATCTTCCCCGAAAGTCGGTAATATCGCATTGAACTTTCTCGTTATTGGCAAGCATCTTAGAAACAATGGTATCGTTGTTCGAAAAGCTTCCTAACAGAGGCGATTTCCCATCGAGGCATCGAGTATTGATTGTTTCTTCATCAGAGGCCTGTATTAGTAAGAGGGCAGTCGCTATGTGACAAACTTCGAAAATTGGAACCAATTTGTATTTGTTCCGCCCCGGATCAAGCTCCTGTCGACGCCCTTGTACTAACATATTCATTGGACTACTGATAAAGTGCAGAGCGGTACCTCGGCCTTCTATCGCGCCGACGCGAAGTAGATCCTTTCTCGTGTTTAAGAATATTGCAAGAGTAGTGAACCTATTGAAGTTGATCACAAGGCCAAGGATCTCAAATATGTCACCGTAGAACAGAGATTCTCTTCCAAGATTATCTTCGAGGAATGTGAAAAAGACTGGATTGTCGTACCGGATTGCCAAATTAGCAGCTGGAGGATATTTTTTGTAGTTGACACCTTCCCGCGCATCTTCGGGGGCAGTACAGTGAATGGGATTTGTTTTCTCTTTGTATATCTGTTTGAGTTTAGGGACCCCTTGACTATCCTGGCCAATAAACTTCTGGATTTCATAGAGTGTTGTTATTTCCTTGCATAGGCCCATGGAGGATAGTAAGTTATCGAGGTCAACGGGTTCTACCCTGCCTACAGGGTAAGACTTCAGTTGCTTTATTGGTGGTGATAACGTCATATAACCGTAGCAGCCGCTTACTCGTTCTAATACCTTCTGGTAGCTCCGTGCGTTCCAAAACCTCCCTTGCAGTTCTTCCGCACATAAAAATGGGAACAGGCATGTTAGGTTGTTACTTGCAGAAAACACAACAAGGTCTTCTGCCTCCTCCTGGGAAAATACATCTTCGTTGGACTGAATGTCATCTTGGATTTTGAGTAGGGTTTCTGCATCAGGTCTCTGCCCCGTTAAAAGCATTTCATTTGCTAGGAACTCTGCAGGAGATCCCGGAGAGAAAACTCCAGTCCCCATGGGGTTAAACTTCCCGGATCCGATAAGGTTTGAGTAGTATTCGAAAACTACTTTGCGCGCGAGCTCCGGGTTGCTTGTCATCGAAATTGCTTTCGTTAGGATAGGGCAAATTTCTTCCGCGAACTCCTCGCCATAGAACGGATAAATTTGATGTCGAAGGTAGATATCCATAGATTTAATTTTGAGATCTCCGTATTCTTCTGGGAGTGGAGAATTGAGTTCTAAAGGTTTCAGTAAACTTGTTTCCACTTTCCCCCGGTATTTTTGGCGATAGTTTTCGAAAATTTCGATGTCGCCTGGGCAGTCGGGATTGAACATTCTCTCCATGGCGAATGTCTTCCGGGATAGAGCCAGTCCAGCTTCTGGCTCTGCGTCAATGAGGCGAAGTAAAAACTTCTTTATATCAGAAGGAATATATTGTTGGGGTTTAAGTAGGGCCTGTTGCTCGCTGAGTTAGACTATATACTTATATACTATTGTGGTTGCATGTCTCGCGCAAACCTTTGAGACCCAGCCAATGCCCACCGAATTGTTTAGTGTCGTTGATAGTTTGTCAAACTTTAACCACCCTGTTAAATCGCGATTTTTCCAGGTTTCGGTTTCAGGATACCCTTCTGATACACTATTCGTCGTCGTCGTCAGGTGGCATAGCATGATAGAGGCAGTAATCTTAACCTAGACTTACAAGAGAAGCTTGTACAGCGGGATTTCCGACAGCCGCTCGCCTGGATCATCGTAGAGGAAACGATATAAAAAGTTTGAAAACATGCTGAAGGGAGGAGACCCTCGGCAAGGTTGGGGCACACCTCCCTGAATATTCAGAACCCAGAATCCCTGCCAAAGGTCGGTTGTTAGTCAACGTCCAGCCGCTCTGGAGTTCGAGCCTCACACGGGAATATTGCTTCACGGTAAGCACCGATTTATACACCAGGTGTAGCAACTTACACTTCGAGTATATTGATCAAAAGCATCAAACACAGCGGGACCATCCTTCTCAATACTCTCAAAATCCGCGAGAATTTTTTGACATCTTTCAAAAGATCCACTAGGTGGATGATGCGTGTACATGCTCGTAAATCTTCGGTTGAGTTCGTAGGAGTAGTAGTTCCGAGGTAGCTTACTACGCGGCTGTTCGTGCTTCTCGCCGAGAAGAATATAAAATACGACCAGGGCGAACGAATATAGATCTCTTGCAGGTAGCCAGCGGAATTTCAGCCATTCCGGGTCACAATCGGATCGCATTTCTGGTCCAGCCCAAAAGGTAGTGAACGCTGCGGCTATTGGTTGGTTCGATGGCCTAAGCCTCTCAGACCAAATTAACTCGTTCGCGATTGACCTTATATCTGACGGCTGCCTGGGTATTCCTTCCTGGCTAGAACCAAAGTCTGAAAGTTTTGCGACAATCCTTTGCGCGCGGTCATCAAGAAATATCAGGATGTTAGTAGGCTTAATATCCCCATGAATAATTCCGTTGTTGTGACAGGCGTGCATTCCTTTTGCAATATCCGATATAAGGAAAGTTTTAAATTGAAGATCATGAGCCTCCAAGAACAGGGAGGCACCGCAGGGGCCTTCCTGATTGAGTTTTCCCTCAACCAGGTACTCTAAGTTTGGGCAAACCGGTTCCGCTAATTCCATTATCGTGAATGGCGTGAAATCCTCCGGATTATCGCCGTCGACATTTGGCCAGCTCACTGCAAGTATCGTAGCGATGTTCTGGTGGCTACGAAGGCATCCTCGCGATATGATTCTGAGCTCTCGTCTCAAGGAGCCGACACGAGCTTCAAGCTCAGCTTTGTAACGGCTGCTTGCTTCTCCTGTACCGAAACTCGAATCCTGATGTCTCTGGGCATTCGGCTTCACGTGGAACCTTTTTATCGCGACAGCCTTGCCGCGGAATTGGCCTTCAAAGACCGCCATAGATGCTCCATTGTCGATAAAACCCATCTCCTTAACTAACTTCGGGTCGATGATTTCGACGTCCGACGCCGCAATATCCTCTAGAAGATTGAGAACCGGTGTGTCAGCGTCGGGTATAGATAGACCTTTGATATGCTCGAATTCTGGCATCCAGGGGTCCTGCTGAGATGCGCCATTCTCGGCATACAGATCCATGTCGACCTGGTGGATGTTTCTCCTCTGTAGCGGTCTCGTCATCTGGGGTTCAGACAGTGGGTGGCATCCGCTAATTGCCGAGAAAGAGATATGGTGGGAGTCCCTCCACATCGATCCGTCCTCTCCTTCCCCGAAATCTGGAATACTAGTGGCGGATGCCCAGAGCGCAGCAAGGGCCTCGACTGCACCCTCTCTGGTAGATTCATGTTGTCGCCTTCCGGTTACTGCCCGTGAAGCTGAGCTAGAGGCTTCGGCTTCCTCAAATGGGTATAGGTTACTCATGTTGCTTTGGTGTTATGATAATCGGACAGGGATGAATAAAGTTTTCAAAGCCGGGAGGCCTCTCAGGCTATCCACTGATTCGAGTTCGCAAAAAATAAAATTAATCGCTTGAGAAACGGAGGCAGAATAATTTTGAGGTAGGTTTATTATAGTGGTTTGTCTAGGGTTTGGTTGTATCGTCTCGGTATGATATCCAAGGACCTGAAGACCTCTCCTTGAGATTTAATAGAAGTGAAATAGGGCTGCGGAATATCTAGGAAGGGGCTTCGAATTGTGCTTCGATATACGCGTCCTCGGGCCTTTTTGCAGATTTTGTGCCTTGGATACCTTTGAATTGCTCGTTAGTGTCTTCAGAGAACCCCAAATGGCTAACTCTCGGTGCGAGGCAGCCTCGGATGCAAGCAAGGCTGGTCTGAGGAATGGTAAACATACCGCTTAGTGTTAGGCGAGTTTGTGAAGGCGCCATCGCCGGGTTGCAGACAGCTGAAAGACTTCATCCTCGTAGCCGCCTCTATACTAATGGAGATATCTTGACTTGCCTCCAGAAAAATTTTAAGGTATCTATACGTGTCTCTGCATATTAACCGCGCTGACTGGGTTATATTAGAATATTAAGAGGGAATTTTGGAGACCAATGGTGTTCGGTAGCCGGCGCCGGAGGACGTCCGGACGTTATATTACTTTCGAATCCTTGCGTTATATCAACCTTTTGGGAAGCCTTGTTTGAATCCAGGCCGACTGGTTTTCCCTCAGTTATCTGGTGGCTGTTATCCGTAGAGTTCAATTAGGTGCTCCTAACTAGCTGCGGGTGGATGGTTAGCTACACTTGGTCTCTAATCCTGCATGAAATGTGCAGATGCATTGCATCTCTGCGTTGTCTGTCCTGGCGGGGATACTACACCACCCGTAGTGCTCTATTTCGGATCCCAGGTCGTACACCTCAGTGAAAGTATCCAGTTCTCATGTGTAGTTGAACAATTTAGCCCGCCAAACGATGGAGCGGGAACCGGATAACACGTCTCTGGCGTACTGGCTCTTGATCCACGAAGCGTATATATCGGAACGTTCCGTCGTCATGCATGTCGGGATATATCGATATCGCTGGGTCCATAAACATTCATTCCTTACGCCTTCATCTTAAACTGATCTGGCTTCTAATATACCCACGAACGCGGGACAAATCGTATCGTTCAAGCACGCGACATCGCGCCACTACATATCACACAGCGAAATGGAGTTCCTTGGAGCGATCAGTGCCAGTATTCATATCCTTGAGACTATCTACAAGGGGGCAGGTGCTTATTTGTCTTACGGTGACGAAACCAGAGCTCTAGCAATTAACTTAAGACTTGAGGCCAAGCTACTCAAAAGGATATGTGAGAGCCTGAAAGACCTGTCTACGAAAGGGGAATTCTCCAGGCTAGAGCGGGAAAACAAAGAGCTGCTCGAAGAGATTACAGATTACATACCTACGATCATTAAAAGAGCAGAGAAAATCGAGGCGAAAATGAAGTCGTCAACCGGGATCAAGAAAATCGTGGCCAAAGCAACATGGCCACTAAACCGGGATGAAGCTCGCGAGGTGCGGGGGGAATTAACAGAGTGGCTTAGACTATTGGATGGAAGGCTCGTCAGGCTACCCCAGGGGGTCACCACGCTCATCTCAGAAGACCTGAGCTATGGTGGCTCCACAAATACCCAAAGTTGCCCCCCACTTCTGGCCACGAAATCGAACTTACAGAAATTCACAAGACTATCCAACGATGAGAGGGATAAAGCAGCGGCGGCGCTTCTTATTGGCGATATCCGAACTAAATATCAAGGGAAGCTTTCTCCGAGGCGTTTACACCGAGAATTTGGTGCATACTCTGTCCAAAGCTGTGGGAATACGTTGACCGGGACTCCACACTAGCCTGTGATGATTGAGTATACTCAATACGACAAGAACGGCCTCCATAGCATTGACAATGTTCGGGAAAGGGTTCGGAACCTAGCAGCTGAGCTTCACAATGTCGAGCTTGGCACCGGCGGACTTCTAAATTGCGTCGGATACTTCGAGCACCCAGAGTTTCCTCTCATAGGCACTGTATTTAAACTACCCTTCGACATATAAGGGCAGGCAGTATCTCTTCACGATCTGATTTCATCTCAGAGAAGAGTGATTTTCCCGAACGGGGAATGCGGGGAGATGGTAGTTCCACTTCATCCGCTGGAAGCTAGATTTGCATTCGCCCACAAACTGATTCTCTCCGTCCTCTTCTTTCGATCCGTTGGATGGGTGCATAAGGCAATATGCCCGAAGAATGTATTGGTGGTGGAACGCCCGAGCCCAAAAGCTGAAAGGTGCTTTCCATACACTCTCGGGCGGCCATATCTGACTGGGATGAGCAGAGCTCGTGAAGAGGGTGAACATACGAATTTGGCGGCAGATGCGGGCGGCGACTTGCAAGATAGAATCTACTGCCACCCGGAGAGACAAGAAAGTCGTGGCTCTAGAGAGAAATATCAGTTCAAACACGATCTCTACAGCCTAGGAGTTATACTGCTAGAACTAGGTCTTTGGAAGATTATATCACGGTCACCGGATTTGATCGGCACCTACAAGTTGGAAATTTTTTACGAAGAGGATCTCCAAAATGCTCTTTTGGATATCGCCGACGCTGAAGTATCGGTTACGATGGGCAGACAGTACAAGAAAGCAGTGAAGAAATGCTTGAAGCCTGAAGTTGGGAACGGGGTGCCTGAAAACGCACCACAGCGTCTCGATGACGTACTAGCTGTTGTTGAAGACTTGGTGGGGGCATTGTATAAATAGCCCTTTGTGGAAATCTTCCGTTTGTCTGTTTTCTATCTGTAGCTACTGAGATTTAATTCTAGTCGACCTGGTTCCTCCTCACCTGGCTGAAGTATCCAATATTATGTTTATCTATGCGCATGCACCTAAGTACTTTCATATATATCTAGATGAATAGCCTCTTGATACCGATTGCAATATTGACTTTGAAAAGGGGTGTTTTTTGGGTTCGGCTCCAACACGGACTGTATTGAAATTATTGGTCGCAATGCCACTACGATACGTATCGATACTACCGAATGTCGATTGATACCGTATCACTGCACAACCTTCCTGGCGCAGGCCATGGTTAGGTATTACTCATATATTCAATCAAAACAGGGTTTGACGGATTAAGGAGACCATCTTACACCGATTAACTCTACCAGATTCTATTCAGTTGAAAACACTGGTCACTGTTGGAATTTGCAGCTCTAGCCACGTGCACCGCCACGTGGTTGAGGCTCGGTGGCTGAACCTGTGGATATCACGTCTCTGGGAGGGTCTCACGTTCGGGAAGGTTAAAACAGGAGCTCATGATATCCGATCGGTGGGGGGCAGTAAATAACGACCGAGGACCCTTCTTAGCTCCGTCAAGAAAGTAAGGACGCAAGAATCCAAACCATTGCATGCCATATATTTTGGATAATATACTTCAAGGATGATAACATTTTACAACAGCTACAACGTGCATCCTACCACGAGCGTGGGGGAACCGCCTACGCCAATTGATTAGCCATATGACAACGCCTAGTCTTATAGCCAATCCGATCAGGCCTGGTCCGCTACCATCTTACTCGATGCACGTATGTACCCGCCAAGTATCTACAAGAGGTCTACACCTCGCCCGAAAACTGTATGTATACTTTCCATCTTTTTGTGCTCGAGTAGGGGTAATCATTTGCTAGCTTCGTTGGTGGACCTGGCCGATAGAGAGCCTGGGAAGGAGGCAGTGTACTCGCGGGTTTTAGTTTTACGACCCATCCACCATAGGTTTCTCGATATTGTGATACCTCCATAGCTTAGGCAGTGGCTACTCTGTAGACAATCCATCTTTAATAATGTGCGGCATCTGATCCGGGGTGATACCGAAGCTCGTATTGGGCTTGGGTTAGTGCGATGAGTATAAGTTGGCCCATGCGATATGGGAATGGCTGAGCGTGCTATCTAGACACAACATCAGTCTCGTAACCTGACTGTGGGGTGTTGTCAACTCGACATTGGGGCCTTGTGTGATGAATTTCCCTCTGCTCAGGCATGGAAGAGAATATTATAAACGCGTCGATAGATGTCATTTGAGGTATAAAGCTGGCAGCTGGGATCTTATCTCACAGGCCAGGTGCGTACTGGGGTTGGTTCCTGAGACTCACAACTTGGAGCGTGAAGCTTCACAGGGAACCTGGTGTTGTTGGGGTGCGTTGTGGGAGACGCTGTTTGAAACCTTCAACCTCTGAGGTATCTCACGTCCCATCCTTCCTTCATCCCCTACCATCGCCATCACCATCACCTACCGTCTGCCATCACCACACCCTGCCAGTATCTCCGAAAAGCAACATCAGCCATCCACCAAGCGTTGGTATTTGCAAAGTCCTGAATTCTGAACCCGAAAGTATCCCTGAACCTAAGATAGGTGGGTCCCTGCCCTTCCTTTAGTTAGATGTTGATTTATTTAAGCTAGCCTTCTAATAGCACCGAGCTAGCTCACGATTTCCACAATGGCACCCAGTATTCTTACAATCCTCCATCCTGGACAGCCAATATTGTACAACGAGATACTCAAGAATCTCGACCCTGTAGATACTATCAACTTACTCGCCACCTGTCGCCAGGTTCGCGAACTCAGACGTCATATCTTTAATCCTAACGTTCTCCTGAGTCCCTTTGTCAAGGACCCTACCGGGTTCAGACAGGTCATGGCCGATAACGACTTAATTGTCGGAGGGAGCATGGCGCTCCGGCTGTTCAGTCGCGAAAACTGGGAGTCGTCAGATATTGACGTCTATACCGAGTCCGAAGAATCCGTCAGTGTTGTTGCTGAGTTCTTGGCCACAGAGGGGTATCGTTTCGATCCTTATTTCTGGCAGACTGCAGATCTGGAAGATATGATCAGCAGGGCAGATCGAGTCCGTCGAGTTTTCGATCGAGGTCCGAGAATTGATGTGACGGGGGGTGCTGAATACTTCTACGGTATCGAGCAGATCAAGGATGTAAGCCTTCAAATTATCAAAGGTCCTCGTGCCACAGCTAATGATTCCATAGATATACGCCTTTGTCAACGAGGCGACAGAAAAAAAAATCGAGGTTGTGTTGACGAGAGGAAGCCTCCTGGGACTTATACTCTCTTACTATTCCACCTTTATAATGAATTTCTTCACTTATCGCACAGCGTATTCGCTATTCCCCTTGCATACATTCCGCGACAGAGTGGGGTTCTACGTACCTCCGCAGTCAGGGCTCCGCGAAAAGACTTTCAGGGGTATGTTGAAGTACCAGCGCCGAGGGTATGCTATTTACATAGGGTGGATGGATGGTCATGACTATGTCAGTACGAAGCGCCTTCGCACAGTGGGGGATTGCGATACATGGTCTCTCCCTCTTCCTATCGATGGGATCAGAGTACCTGCTCGGGAGGCAAGGTTGCAGGGCGCACCATATACCGTCGAGTTCATCCGCGGCGATTGGCAGCGAAGGAGGGACGAACACCCAGATGAACCCTTGGATCCGGATATCTACTTACCGATTGCCGACCGTTTGGATCTCGAATTGGGGAAGTCTCTAGACATTTTCTGATTGAAGCCTTGACTCCGCCTATGCCCGCTTGGCCGTCTGGGATGACTAGCTGGGGGGTTATTTCATTTAATGGCAGGATTTAGCTGATAGCAGGAGCAATGCATCCGGCCATATTTCGACTTCAGGAAGATTATCGTGGAGCCAAACGGCTAAATAGACGAGGCTGGGATATTATCTTGTGTTGTTTTTGTGGGAGGGCTTCCAGGTTTTTGGCGCAGGGCGTCGAATCTTCAGGCTTCCCCTCCTCTTCGAATCGGATCCCCCTCCTTCTGTTCCCTTAGATTCCTCTTATAGCTCGTTCTTAGCCAGATAATACTGTTGTCCAGGACCTAATCTCTCAAGAGAGTGCGGTAATTTCATCTTCGCAGACTTCCGTAGTCAAAAGCTAGCTAGGTCAACTTCCAAGGTCGCATCTGGTGTCTCTGACCAAAGCGGGGAACTCAAGACCAGGAACTCGGTAAAGGCAGTTCGAAACGACTTTCCCAGATAGTTACCAACACAGACGTCCACAACACGTCATAAACGTTGCATTTTGCACTAAGGCTTGTACAGTAGCTAACGACCACCGGTAGCCTCCACCTCAACGCTGGTTTCGAGGTTATCCTGCTACCTACCATCATGCCCGTTATACATATGAAGATGCCCCTGTCGGCGAAGAAGAAGAAAGAGCCGCCAACGATATTAGATGTCCTGAACGCGAACCTCGAGCCATGCTACGAGCGTATCCTCAGTTACCTGGACCTGCCGGATATGCTCCGCCTCTTTGCGACATGCCGAACGATCCACAGCATCACGTACTGCATCTTCAACATCGACGCCCACCTCCGTCCGTTCTTCAAGAACCCGCTGGTATTCCGTCAAGCCATGGCAGACAATAACCTCGTAGTCGGTGGAAGTGTTGCGTTGAAACTATTCACTCGCGATAAATTCGCCACGAAGGATTTGGACGTTTATACGGGTTCTCTTCCGTCGTTGAGAGCGACCGCAAAAGTTTTGCAGCAGGAAGGGTTTAAGTTTGAGCCGTTTCCGTGGCATTCTAGAACTATTGAAGGTTCCCTTGCGAATGCTGGGTCGATTACTGTGAGGAATAAGATGAAGCTGTACGCGAAGGCGACGGATGAAAGGATTCAGGAGGCGTTTTCGTATAATACTTATCAGGGGGCGCAGATTCGTGATGTGAGTTTTGTTGAAGTCTCGTATTTTTTTTTGAATGGTTCAAAGTTGGTGCTAACTAGTACTCTGACTAGGTCTATCGCTTTGCGAGGAATAGCGAAGGACTCCACATCGATGTTATCCTAACGAAGGGACCGGAACTACTAGCAATCATCGGAGGCTACTACGCAACATATATCATGAACTTCTTCACATACAACAGGGCCTATAATCTCTTTCCGTACCACACTGTCCTTCGCAGAGAAGGTTTCCAGACCGTCTCCGATATATCGCAAAAGCGTACAGAGGCGATGGAGAAGTATCGATCCCGCGGCTATGCCATCACGAAATACGGAACCTATCACACCTGCAACATAGGATGTCCCATCCGTCCACACCGACGAGTGGGCGATATCTTCACCTGGACGATCGAGTTACCGATCGATGGGATACGTCTCCCGTCTAACCCTATTCCGTTCGAAACTACTACTTTCGGCATACAGGCTCATAAGTATTATCCATCTCAAGGTAGGGGTGGGTTCCGAGCGATTCCGAATTTGAGGTTGGAAATGGAGACGTTGGAGCATAAGTGTTTGGAGTTTCCGCTGGTGGTGGATAAAAGGGCGCCGTCGGCGAGTTGGAAGAATTTTTTGACTTTGTTGCTGGATAAGGGGGCACATCAGGCTGAGACGATGAAGATGGGACTCGCTGATCCGCTGTTGCAGAAGGATACTAGTATTAATGGGGTGCAGAAGTACTTTGATAAGGATGTGGAGGGGTATTATAAGTTTTGGTATCAGTATGTTATGCCTAGGGAGACGATTTGGGAGGGACAGTGCCCGATGCTTCAGTAGTGGTTCCGATCATGATATCAGCGGGTACATCTTAGAATCTTTGACCCAGTTTGTTTGTTTTCGGCTATAGTTTAGGTCTTGTAAACTGCGAAGGGTTTTTGGAGGCTTACACTCGTGATGGCATTCTGTTTGTTAATACATCTTTCGATGCTAGAGCGGGCTCCTGTGTACACGGCTTGGACGCCATCGAACGTCCTTACAATATACAACAGCGTCATCTATTGAAATGTAGTTGCCATGGCCGACCGTGATTTCTCTGCAATAACTACTCACCGTTCGCGCATCCATCACCGGCAACCTGCCATCGATCACTTACCCTCCTCCATACCTCCATCTATCTAAAAACCCAGTAAGCGTGTCAGTCAAATCTTCGGATCGTTCTCTATAGACGATTCTTCTCTCCGCTAATATCGATAATAGCAGGCCTCTCCAATCCGTCACTATCGTAAACCGACCATAACACCAACCATGCCCCTCCAATCCCTCCCAGTCCACATCCACCGCCTCATTCTCTCCCACCTCCCCTGGGAATCTCACATCCCTGTTGCCGAAGTCTCCAGTTTCTGGAGCAGTCTCCTCGCCGAGGAAGAGTTCAAGGTCAAACGCTATTCTGATGTCAAATCCGGGGAAGATACATTACATCGCTTCTTCACCGAACCAATCGGGTTCATCGCTCGCTTCAATGAATGTGGCCAACGGGACGCGTTAGTGGGTATGAAATTCTATACGACGGAGTTTGCGAATAAGTTGGCTGGATCTTCTCTTCTGTTTGGAATGTGGAAGACGGAGATTCTGGCTACTAGCATCTGCTATGATTTGCTATTTAAAAAACCCGTTGAAGAAAAGGAAGGTGAGGAGGAGGTGTCAATGGCACCCGTCAAACGGCCACCCGCAAAACTCAAAAAAGTCAAGAAACCAATCTTCTACCACGAAAACAACAACCTAAACACCCGCTACCCCGTTAGTCTCAGAATCGGAATCATAAACGACCCAGACGGCGGTGAACCCGAAGAATTGGTCAACATAAACCTCGCCCCCGGGTCCAAAAACCGAGATTTGACAATCTATCAACTACTCGAAGGGATCGCTGAAGCCGTTGCCGCCACGGGACCGAGGAAGAAGATGGATTACATCTCCTTCGACCTCGAGATGTGGAGTTGGTTGCCCCAGCAATACTTTGGGACTATTAGGAAGACTGAGGATCCGTTGGTTCATCATCCTTTGATGAAAGTTTTGAGGCCGATGATGAGAGAGGGGTGGAGGGGGAAACGGGCTCGGATTGCGTTTAGGTTGAAGCATGCGGCTAAGAAGTTTTTGGAGATGGTGAGTAGATTGCGTACCTGCTGGTGAGGAAGTGTACTGACGGGACTTGGTTAGCAACGTCAGAAACTATTGAAGGGCACTGCAGCTGCGGCGGGTCCGTCATGATTGCTACAAGTCGGTGAGTATTGGAACACGTATTTTTTGGGTAAACTGCTGGATTGTACCAAGTCTCTTAGTCCTACTGTTGTCGGTGGATAGTTTGTATAATACCTCACTGGCCATCCGGTGGATCGGGGACTTCTATCCGTTCCCAATCTACACGACATGTCCGCAGCATTTTGCATCTGTTATCTCCAGCCTCACGGGTAGATACGAAGAATGATATCCTATTACAATCCCAACAGCCTCAACATCTGACTTAGTGTACCTAACTCCACCCGGCATCGACTCCACGCAGTTTATACCTCGCCAATCCGGAGTCCCTTGTAGCATAACCTCCAACCTTGGCTGGATACCACCCAATAGAAATCTCCGGAGTACACGTATCGAATCACAAGGTACTGATATCTGATATACAGGGTACTCTCCACCATATCGTTTCTTTCGGGACCCCAGATTCTCACAAACCCAGCTACCAACCTCCCCACAGCCCACACCTGCCAATCAGCGAAAACTCGCTAATGCAAGGGGTAAGACCCCATCGGTCCCCGGCCCGCCAGATTTAGCCGATGTCACAACCGAACCGTCCATAAGTGCAGTCAGCTTTCCTGTTCCGAAGAAAAGTATATTCTAACGACATTTCGGCTGAAAACTATTTTGAGATGGGATTGTGCATCCTTGAACGCGATTCCTTGAGTCAGGGCCCGAAGGTGAAATATTCGCCATCGTCTCCAGAATACCACCACGTGAACCACATTTCTCCCCTTGACACCCATGGATCTGGGATGTTTTCAACGCTTAATAAGCTATTATAGCGAACCCGTTGTTGAAGATATGCATATGCAGGTGCGCTGGTTTTTTTTGTTTTTCTCTTGTTTCAAAACATTAACGTTGGGCTATGGGAGTGCATGAATATAAGAAGTATGACACGCGTGAAAGAAATCCACGCGGAGACTTTAATTAACTTTCATCTTCAACTACCGAATACCGGGGTAGCTGTCGATATGCAATTTACCTCCGCGCCGATGGATTTTTAAAGATCTTTGGAAGCTATATCGGATGAAAGGGGTCTTGGGATATAACGTTATTATTCAAGATCGGAGCCGCGGGGTCGGAGGTTGGATGACCTCCGTGGTTGGTGCATAGTCATATCGACTATATATAAAACCCATCCTCCCCGCACTTATCGAACCTTACTCTGTGGATATCAATCGGTTGTGCCTCATACTATCGATTCTTGAGTCAATATACTATAGGTTCTAACCAGTACCTTCTACCATCAACTAGTCGATCCGTATATACCTCGCCACCCGATATACGCAATCAACATGCGGTTCGCAACCAGCACCATCCTCACCATCCTCGCCGTGGTAGACCTCTCCGTCTCCACAGGTCCCACAAAAAAACAGCTCGCAAACCGTACCAAAAAGTTCAGCATAGGAATAGTCCTATTCCCAGGTTTCGAGCCCCTCGATGTCGTCGGTCCTTTTGAGATTCTGCAATCTGTATGTTTTCCCTGCCCTTATCCACCCTACACCACAACTGACATAAAGACTAGATCTCAGCCTCCTACCCCCTAACAGTCTCCTTCATCGCCTCCAAAACCGGTCCCATAACCTCCCGCGCCCCGCCACACGTCATGGTCCCCGGCCAACCCCCCGTAGACCTGAGTCGACTCATAGCCCTCGATCTCTACGCAACGCACACCTTCGCCACTGCACCCCCCATCGATATCCTCCTCATCCCGGGGGGAATGGGTAACATGGTATTAGTCGAGAATAACGATACCTCCATTGAGGACTTTATAAACGCTAGATACGATCAATTGGAGTATTTACTCAGTGTGTGCACTGGGTCGATGAGTCTTGCTAGATCTGGGATTTTGAAGAGGAAGAGGGCGACAACGAATAAGTCGTTCTGGAGCTGGGTTATGCAGTTTGGGGAGAGGGTTAAGTGGGTGCCTACTGCGAGGTGGACGCAGGATGGGAAGATTTGGACTAGTTCTGGGGTTGCTGCTGGTATTTATACCTCGTTCTCCCCAAGGAAACCTGATAAGCTAAAGTGTTATAATAGGAATGGATATGACCTACGCGTTCGTGTCACATCTATACGGCGCCCAAGGAGCAGCGAACAATGTCCTGAACGCGATTGAGTATGCCCCGCATACTGATCCTAGTTGGGATCCGTTTTCGATTGTTTGGAATGTACGGCCCCTTCCCCTCCCCTTCCCCTCTAGCAATAGACCCAAAATACTAACGAGTATTTACGTACTAAATTAGGTCCCCGGCGCCAACCAAGGTGGTTCTTTGGAAAGCTGTGTTAAACCAGCGGGGTACTAAAAGCGAGGTTCTAGAGCTAAGAGTAGATAGATGTAGTATAGAGAGTATATATCCAATTGGCTTTCAAGAACCTGGTAAATACCGTAGGGGGTTTTGGAGGGCTATTGGTATCGCTTTGAAATTTTAAGACGGTTTATGTGACCTTTAAGGCGCCTTAATCCATCTGAAGTCTGTTTTAATGTGCATTTCTCACCCTAGAAAACACTCAGTTTCCCCTACGGTAGTAAGGCAAGGAGCCGCTTTCACTGCGGCCTACACGCCCTCAGATCTAAGGGGACTTGTTACACACATATTATAATATTGAGAGTTAATTTCAGCTTCCGTGGGGATATGGTGGTTGTCCGCCCAGTAGCAAGAATAGTATGAGCCCAGAGACTGACCTCGCACTCTAGTAAGGGGGGGATTGTTTTGGAGCTGCAACACCAACACTCTTCTTCTCCTGACAATCAACCTCGTGACAGCTTCAGGTCGACCTCTCGACTGTCGACCACAACCATTCTTCCCCTTCACATCTGCTCCGACGATGGCCTTGAGGCCTTGTCGGTGAATAAACCTACCTGTGGCGGTCGATTCCCGTTGAATGTGCTGCCAACGGGAGCTTCATCTCGGTGGGACCGTTTATACGTCCCGGTTTCTATGCTGTCTCGCGCTGAGAGAGCGTGCCCGACAGCTGTTTGGACGGGGTAACAATCCCTTATTCGTTGTTCTGACAGGTATTTAAACCATTTCCTTCTCGGCCCGCTCCTCTTTCTTCCTTCTTCTTCACTCCTCCAAACATCATTCGCCGGCAAGCTATCAGCAACGGGCGTGTCAGAACTCATCTTCAAAGAAGCATTGCTGCAAGTGACCTGTATAGGCTTTGTAGATTGTTTTCTGCTTCTCTATTCCTCTCTTCCTCATCTCTGCTTCTCGATTCTCCATTGAACGAGCTCTTCGTCCCGCTGTTTGCTCTTCCGAGTCTCCAGGCTTCCAGAACCAGGTGTTCCACCTCGCGTTCTTCTCTTCTTCCTCCTCCTCAATCTCTAGCCGTCTGGACAGACTGTAGCTTCTCGTCGAGCCACAGTCTTCTAGCTTGCCTTGTATCTACCCTTCATCGATCCTAGTCAGTTGGTTATTTTTGTTGTTCTCTCTTCCTGCTGTTGGCGGCTTGCTGCTGCCTTCGTTTTGGATAGTGTGAGTCCCTTTGCTTTCGTTGTCTTCCTCCTTCTTGAAAGCTCGCAGGCATACTTTTCCTCCTTCCTCTACATCTCTCCAGCTTTCCTCTGATTCCTCTCTCACCAACCCCACCTCCCAGCCTTCATCGACATCTGTCTCTCATCCCATTCACCACCGCTAACATCAACTCTTCAACTATATAGAGGTAGACATCACTTCGTTGATCGACTCACCCCTCCTCGATATCGTAAGTTCCCGTCTTATACCCCTTCCCACCCGTTCAACGTTTGCTAACTTCTTCCCAGTGACTAACGCACTTCGCTTCTATTCGCCAGACAAGATGTCTCACCTCCCGCGAGACATCCAGCACGCCATGTCGTAAGCTCGCTCCTTACCGTTCCTAGTCTACCAAAATTATCAATACTAAACTCGTTGCAGGGAGACGCTCTGCGTCACGATGAGGGCCAGGGGGACCTGCGAGGTCCCCAACTGCACTTACTCGCACGAGAAACAGTCCGTCATCTATTCGCTCCCTCATCTCGCTGTCGACAACAGCTAACTCCTTATGTTCGCAACTTCTAGTAAGTTTCCGTGCCCACAGGAGATGGACGACGGCAGCTGTAAAGCTGCGTACTGCCGCTACCGCCACAAGTGCGACAGTGACGGCCACGCCCTAGGGCCTGGTCAGTCGGGGATCCGTCCCCAAAAGGCTGCCGGTAAGCTTCCTAGACATGCATCCATCGGCTTCGAGGCGCATATCGCTAACATAATCTACAGAACAGCCAACTCAGCGAGGTGAGGGAACCCTCGCAGCCCGTCCAGCTGCCACTAATGCAGCTGCGGGTCCGAAGGTGGCACCTGCCGCCTCGAAGAGCGTGGTCGCTGCTCAAAAGGCGCCACCCCCAGCCAGACGCCCACGTACGTACTCCTACAGCTTCTCATTGCACTGACACAAGCTAACCCACAGCAGCGCCACCCATCACGAAGTGGAACTCCCCTGAGCCGATCATGTCGAATCAGGCGGAACGAGACATCGTCGCGTTGTTCCGGGTGCCGATCAACTCCCCTTGGGCGCTCGCGGACCTGGAGCGCCGACAGCTGATGGACTATGCAAGTAAACTCCTCAGCCACCCCAAGCCGCAGTTCCAGCGATACGCGGTCAGGGAGTTGTCTGAGAAGAACTCCCATCAACATTTTCGTGATATCATGAATATCTTGATGGATGATGAGAGTGGAAACCAAACGTTCGGCTTGGTCATCTTCTTGACGCGTTTCATCCCACTGGCCAGACTGCTGGGTCAAAGATACTGGAGAGCCGATCCAGCTGTGGAACACGTTTTCAAACAGTTTTTGGATAATATCTTCGCCGACCACGTCCATAATATTTATATAGTAGCTCGTGGGACAGCTTCTTTTGTCGCTTTTACGAGCGACGGCAATGAAGAACTTGACTGCAACCTCGGCATGGACTGGCCGGCTGTCTACGTCGACATACTTCGTTGCCTCTCCAATCTTGCCAAGTATTCGAAGAATCATCACAAAGCGGTTGGATTTGCCGCCTGTGATTATTGGCTAGTTCGGTTCCTGGAACAAGTCTGTGATTCTTGGTTTGAGGAGGCCCCCGCTCCCCAGAAAGCCGTGGCAAGTGTCCCTGCCAGACCAACCAAAGATGCAATCTTCGACGAGATAGCAGAGCTTATCGATTTGTATCAGCTCGCGCGGTACTTCGCCCCCCACACATACGAAGAAGGTCAGCGCCGTCGCCTTGACGACCTCCGACGCCGGCAATGCACTACATTTGCGGAATCGGGTACCTGTCAGGGTGAGAAGGATGAGTCTTGCTTTTTTGATCACCGTGTCAGCATTGTCAACAAGCACGTTGAGAAGTCAGATAGCAGATTTCAGTCTATGGAGCAATGGTCGAAGTTTGGAGATCCGAAGAACACCATCGGCCCAGAGGATTTGAAGGCATATTGGGATCAAGGTCTCGAATTCGTGCGAGAGGGGAAGTTGAATTTTGTATTCGAGTCTCTCGTTCACGATCAAGGGATCCTCCTCATTCAAAAGACCTTGCAGTACCGTAGCCCAGATGGCAGCGGCTTCGACTTTGCTCCGGTTCGCTCTTTCGCCAAGATCCTCTCGGACGAGCGCTTTGAGGAATACAATCAAAAGGAGGCAAAAGTTGTGACCGTTGCCGACGTCTTCGTTGAGAATGGGCGGTCTTGTACTAAGAAGGGGGGTTTCTTCACGGTTTGGGCAAACGATATTAAAGCCGGTTTCGCCAGTGGCCCAAAATCGGACGAATTCATCGAAGCCACTTATCTTCTTATCGGTCTCGCCCGCTTCATGCTGAACCTTAGTCCCGTGAACAGGGTTGATGACCAAACGAAATCGGCCATCATCAGCCTTTGTTTAATCGTTGCACAAAATAACGAAGATCTAACCGACCCGATGGTTGAGGCAAACACCGTAGCGGAAAGGCTTGGTCTTCTCATTCGCCGAAACCTGTTGGAGGAAGGTATCGAGATTGTTGACCGCGACGCTCCCGACCCCGATGCCGCCAATTATGAGGCAGCGTCTCTGATTTTCTCTGACGACGAACAGAAGGCCGAGAACCTGTAAGTGATCTCTTCCAAAGCTATCTTAGCTATCGTTTGCTAACCAATCTGTAGTTCCTTTGAGACCGTCAAGCCGAACGATAAAGAGCTCATTAGTATTGAGCCGATCCAACCGGTTCAGGCTAGCACACCGGCTTCACTGGATCTTGTGGGGCTTGATATGACACCGGCCCTCGAGGAAGCGATCTTGCCCACGCATATGCAGGAGGAGCTAGTAGAACATATTGAGTCGGTCCCTAGAGGGCCAGTTCAGTCTGAGCTCGCCCCCGAGGAACCCCCAACACCTAATCGTACAGTTGCCAAGCCTGCCGGGTCTGCACCAGCTGAAGTCGCAGTGGTCGAAGAGTGTTTGATCGATATGGCGCCAATCCTTCCCACGCCTATCGCTGTGCAAGCGATTATCCCGGAGCGAATTAGGGTGGGGGTACCCTCTGTCCATGGAAGCGATTACGAACGCCAAACAGAGGAACGTGGACCATCGCCCATGTCCACAGCCTACGTTCCTTCCTACGAGCTGCTGGAAGAGGCACTGCAGTCGCTTGCAGATTTCTTCGAGTTCGACCTCGTTCGCCCAGCTGCACGTCTTGGTGAGATGGAAGATAAGGGCCAATTCATGATTCTCAAGGGCTTCTTCACCTCCGAACACCTTTATGCTGGTAATGATCAGCCATCGGCTGGCTTCACCATCTTCGGGCACCTTATCCCATTCCTTGAAACGGTCGCTCACAAACTCGCCAAGCACGACCTTGACCAGGAACCGGGGTGGAAGAGCATCATGGGGGCGTTGTTCCGCAAACTTTGGCTCCCAGATGAGTTTATCGAATTCTTCCGAAATGCCCTCCGCGACTTCTACGTCCTTCACGAGGAGAGGGCACGCTTCAACTCGACCCAGCGAAAAGTTTACAGAAGGGCCACGGACAACATGCTTCGTCTTTTACTTGGTTTGTCGAAAACCGATCAGCTCCCACGCGTCGACGGTCCTTTCCAACAGCTGTTGTTGCGTTTCCTGCGCATCTTCACCGAAGAATACCGTCCGGGGCTATCGCCAAATAATCCAACGGATAGCTGCTTTGATGAAGGTATGTCTAGCAGAGTCAGCACTGTGGAGCTTAGCCGCCAAGATCGCGATCCGCGAAGCTATCACCGCTGGACGAAGATGCATGCGCTCGCAAGCGTCCTCATGAACAGAACAGGCCTCTCCGGGTATTTCCTGTTGGTTCCGGGAGAAGTTGGGCGGGACCCACAGCCCCGCCCGCTGTTCAAATACCCGATCACATTCGCTTGTCCCAACAAGAAGCGATCGCGATGTGAGTTCGCTGTTCATTGTCAATATGCCCACGAACCCGAGGATCAGAACAACTTCAGTGCGGGCAGCAGCTCGGACAGCGACAGCGACGACGACAGCGACGATAATAAGACCGAAAGAGGTGTCCAGTGCTTTGTCACTCCGACTTATGCGGCAGGGCGTGGTGCTCAAAGGAATAGTTTCATCAGTGCTTCGGGAGAGGAGAGCGCCTCAGCTGCTCAGTCCCTCTCTACTGTTATTGACGCTCGGGATGTTGCTTACATTTGATTTTTGATGGGGGGCAGTTTCATAATATGGTTTTCTTTTCTCTACTGTTTCCACCTTTCCATGCTCTCAAGCTATAGACTTTAGCGCATATTTCCTCTTCTCTGACGACAACCCATGCTTTCCGCCAACGCCAGACTATCTTTCCACCTGAGCTTTTTGCTTGCCGATTTTTCAATGCTCTCTCATGTAACTAGAGCTGAACGGTCGTGCTTCTTCAGGTAGCCTGACTTATGCTTGATTTTCGTTATGATATTATAATGTCCTTGCCTCCATGATGCATGATGGAGTAGGCTGTGTGGTATTTTGTAGGCGTGTCGCGTTGTGGGTGGAGCGAGTAACTGGATAGGATGAATCCAATGTCTCGCGAACTCGCTGCAGGAACTCTTAGCGCAAGTATATGGGTAGCGTGCTGTTTGTTTTTAGAGTTCACGCTTCCGATGAATGGGAGCACTTCGTGAGCGAAAGCAATACATATTGGACGGACCACTTCTTTCAAGCGACACCAGGGTGATTGGGCCATCAAAGGGTTAGGGCGGGTATCACTTAAAAACTTCAGGAGGGAGTAACGGCTTCAAAGTTTTCATTTCGTTACGGTCTTGAATTTATAAAGAACTATAGCAGTTGATCCAGTTAGCGCTGTGCGAGACGGACGGGCCGATTTGGAGATTCATTTCTCGATTCGATCAAGTGCCTGCTAAGGCGGGTGCTAGCTAGCTGCTGATGATAATGATCCAGTCTGACTAACTTTTTGTCCTAACCCATAAATTCCATATAGCCCGTACGCATAGCCCAGCTACGGATACAGGACGATGAGGCTTCAAATTCTCCTATCTCTTATCCCAATACAGTGCCATCAATACCTATCGGTCGCTGTGAATTTAGAGCAAACTTTTCAGCACCTCTTTCCTCACATAGAGACTCTGCAAATTACACCATCCAGCCAACCCCTCCTTCCCACTCTCAACCCCGAACCCGCTGCCCTTCCAACCTCCAAAAGGTGCCAAAGGCGACATTGAAATATTCTCATTGATCCACACGGTTCCTGCTTCGATCCTTCTCGCGATCCGCTCGGTCCTCTCCATATCCTTACCCCAGATAGACGCGCCGAGTCCCATATCCGTATCATTCGCGCGGCGGATAACGTCCTCTTCATCGTCCCAGGTAGTGATGGGCACGATGGGTCCGAACGGTTCTTCCCTCATGATTCGACTCTTATCATTCGGGTTGACAACGACGGTGGGGTCGATGAAAAAACCGCTTTCACCGTCTTTACCGCCTTTGTATGTAAACCTGCCCACGTCGCCACCGAGCACGACATCTCCGCCTTCCTTTTTAACGTCGTTGACAAAGCCCATGACTTTCTCGTACTGCATCTCGTTATTCACCGGTCCGAGGAGAACACCTTGTTCCATCCCGTCACCGACTTTGAACTTCTTCACGGCTTCAACGAAGGCGGGGATAAACTCGTTCGCGATCGAGGAGTGTACAAAGATTCGCTTGGTGGCGATGCATATTTGTCCTGAGTTGAAGAAGGAATAGAACGCGACCTGTGAGGCGACGAGTGGGACGTCTACGTCGGGGAGGATGATGGCTGGGTCTTTACCTCCCCTGTAATATCACCCTGTTAGCCAGACTCCGTTATATGGATAACAGAGGAAAGGGGGGAATACAATTCAAGAGTAACCCTCTTCAAGGTCTTACTACAGCTTTCCATGACCTTCTTGCCAGTCGCGGAACTACCCGTGAAAGAGATCTTATCGATTCCGGGATGTGAAGTCATCCAGGGTCCGAGGTTGTCGTCTCCGCTGACCACGTTCACTACACCGGGTGGGAAGAACCGCTGGGCTAGTTCGACTAATTTCAGTCCGGTGTAGGGCGTGAACGGACTAAGCCAATTAGCTAGATATCCCAAGAAGTCTTAAATGGGGAGAGCACTAACGAAGGCTTGCAGACAACCGTATTCCCCGTCAACACCGCATGCGAAATCTTTATCATCATGAGAATAACCGGAACTACCACTCGTCAGTCTGGATCCACTATTTCTATCATCCCACCGATCAAAGGACTACTCACAGTTCCATGGGACAATAGCCCCACCGACCCCCATGGGCGCATACCGCTTAATCACCCTCCTCCCATCCTCATCAGCCACAACCTCCTCCTCAAGCCTAATACTCGCCAGTCCCTCGACATGCTTCTCAGTCTGTGCAACCTCCCATAACGCAAACGTCATCTAAGTATTCCCTGTTAGCCAGGCCCCACCCTTGAAAAAAGGAAATTAAATACTAACAGGCTTCCCCTGTTCCTTAACCAGCATCTCCGCAAACCCCTCTTTATTCTCCGTAACCGCCCTCGCGAATTTCATCAACGTTTCCCGTCGAGTATCCCATGGTGTCTCGGACCATCCTTTGAACGCCTTCCTGGCGGCTGCGACAGCAGCGTCGAGGTCTTCTTTGGTGGAAACTGGAACGGGTGGGTTTGGGAGCTTTGTGGATGGGTTGACGGAGTACCGTGTCTCTTGGGTCGTGGACGGTTTACCGTCGATTATGTTGGTGAATTTTGTGAAGTTTAGAGACATGGTAAGGTATTGAAACTATAGTGTGGTGATAGATCGAGGTCTTCAATTGGAGGGATTGAGTTGCTGAAGAAGGTATGTATAACAAAGATCTTATAACCTTCCCGCACGGGGAACGGGGGTAAATATATACTACTGTCACATCCTACCCCGCATGCAAATCCAAAATATGCTTTTTGGTTGATTAATCTAAAAAGGCGCCGGAATATACCCCTTCGGAGCGCTCGGAATCACAAGGTTTTTGTTGCAAGAAAGAAGGTGGCACAGCTGGATAGCATTCCCTTATCTGCCGGAACGCGGAAGTTCCCAGGGTTACAGGAATATAATATTTTAGCCAGAACGTTCGCAATCAATTGACGGGAAAGGAAGGTGCGGAGGTAACGAAATGGATAAATCCGTTGAAATTTTGGTTTATAAGCTGGGCTGTACGACAGAGTAATCGAGATCAGAGCTATCGTCATCTTGTTTTCGTTCGGGCCGAAGAGCAAGCTTGAGATCGAGATGGTGAATTTGGGCCGGGGAGTGATGACGTAGGTTTTAACCGCGGCTGGTTTGGTTTGGGGGGACGGATTGGGAAAGTGGCCGGATTGGGAAGTGGTGTTGGATTTTTGGGGGACAACGCGGGGTGTTGTTGTGGGGTTTTTGGGGGTGGCGATTTGGGGTGGGCAATTCACAGTTGGAGGGACTGTTCCTAGGATGCTAAAAAAAATGTGGGGATTTGGCGGGGATTTGGGATGATATGGTGGGGATTAGCCGAGTTTTTGGTTTGTGGTGGTGTGGGTGTGCTATTCTGTGACTTTGTGCTGTGCCACGAGCGAGTATACTGAGCGTAAGAATATTCGTTTCAGAGATGTGAGGATGCTATACCATAACTCCATAGATATGAGAAAATTGTCTCCAACGGGGAAGTGTCGAGTATCTAGGAATACTCTTAATCTGTAACTCCGTACTGAGGTCGTTTGACTTGATAGTGACAAGATATCATATCCAACGGTCAGTACGACCGATGGTAGAACGGCGACTGCGCAAAACCGAGTCCTACTGTTCTATGTGATATAATATCAGTGTAGTGATTCTGCCCCGCAAAGCTCATACACGGCTCCTCTATTTATATCTCACTGTTCAAGTCCCTCTATCTTAACTTTAACCTCGACATCAACCTCTCATCATCAAGCCTCCGTCTTCAAGGCCTCACCATCAAGCTCTCATCTCCACGATATCGATATCTCATCAATACGCGATCAATCAGATCCAACCGCCGCCCATCATGCCTAGGATTAGCAAACCCTCCAAACCAACCAAAAAATACACCCCAGCTCTCTCCGCGATCCAAGAGCGCAGCTCCGAGGGCTCCGAAGATGGTCGTCCGAAGAATACCGCCAAACCCGCCGACCGCGTCATCTACCCGCGTTCCATGGATGCCCCGTCAATCTACCAAGATCAGCACTCTTCCGCTGCAGTCACCCGCAAAACCGGTGCTCGTCCTGTAAAGAGTAGACCGATTGATATGACTGGACGTTTCACTCCTTGGGATGGAACTTTTCCAACGGGCATGGTATTCTATGAGGACCTTGCGGGGTATAAATTCAAACACTGGCTTCATAGATCAGACTACAGACCAACCATCACCGAACCCTTCGGCGAGGCGTATAAAGATTCCGAACCAATCCCCCCAGAGTATCCGCACAAATACCCATCCCCACTATCCCACGACCCAGCATCCTTCCACCAAATCTATGATTCAGACGAACTCTTCAACAACGAATTAGGCACCATCATCGTTCCTCGAAACCACAATTCGGCGGATATGCTACTCCTCGTCTCTACGACTGATAACGATAAAGTACCACCCGAAGGTCAGGAGTCGATGCTAGCCAGATTCATGGTCTGCTCACGCACACTCCTCTGCCATATCCCAGCTTTACGAGCACAAGCGTCCTATATCGGTGGATTTCCGGAGGCCCAGTACGTCGATTTACCGGGATCGTATGAGGAAATCCCGTACGCGTTGTTTTTGTTCAAGATGCCAAAGATCGATTTGACGGCGTTTTGGATCATCCTCACGATTTTGCACAGCCGCTGGCCGACTTCGTGGGATAATATGGATATACCGCTGGATACGCTGTACCATATCGCAAAACTTATATTCACGCTCGAAATCCCGGGGAATTCGAGGGCGATGCTGGAGATTCGTAACAGGTTACTTCCATATCTAAACCGACAAGCGGAATATCACACACCACCGTGTAATACCCAGTCCATAGGGAAATGGATATTTATAGCGAAAACCTTCGGGATAGAGAAGAACTTTGCGGCTTTGTGGGCGAATTTGGTAATCACCACGTGGAACTTTCATGAGGACAGTGTAGCCGTGGATAGATTTCTACACCCCACTCCTGCGAAACCAGAGGATTATAAATACGGGAACTGGTACTGCATCGCTGATCTAGGTCCTGAGTTGAAGAAGAAGTTGTCAGAGGATAGAACCAGATTCATGCATAAGATGCTGCACATCTGGTCTTGGTTCCGCGTTAAATACAGATTACCGGCGCAACCACACGGTGGGTTTTCAAAGATCCTGGCCGCGAACGAGGCATTCGACGGTTCGGCGATAGACCTTAGAGGTCATATATTATCATACGCAAAGCAGGTTCTTGAGCTACACAAAATGAGAGCAGCGATGTCTTTTGGGGATAAGTCCATCCCTGCGCAGGTGATGACTGACATCACAAACTTGAACGAGGATATAGAAGACGTATTCGAAGAAATCGCCTCCCGCACGGTCTTCGACGACGCGGTCAAGATAACCGCAGAGGACTGTTTAAACCCACCGCGTACAACCCCACCATCATCGCCCCTCCCAACTCCCCTGGAGTTAGACCAAATCTCCGGTCTAACGCACAGTATATTCACCTACCAGGCCGGTGGGTCGAATAACCTAGTATACTGGCGCAACGCCCCTCCGGGGGAAAACTCGTTTAGCCTGGGGAAGCCCACCACCCTACCCCGGATCCTCACCCTTCTCGTCCTCCTCTACACCGAACTCCTGTGCACCCTATACCTCCCCCTCTCCACGGGCCTCGATCTCCGCTTCACGATCTATGCGGTTCTGTTCGCCATATGGCGAAGTAGACCCCTACTAAAGGGGTTCTACAGCGAGTACAACAGACTCGCAAGGATCGAGGCCCAGCGCTCACTAGAGGATAGTGAGCTGGAGCTCAAAGCTGGGGTGTTCAGGTGGATGGACGAGATGGATGAAGATCCGGGGAGGAAGGTGGAGTTGAGGCCTAGGGGGACGCCCGCGAGGGTGGGCCCCGGGTGGAGAACGTATACGCCCATGGAGGGGACGGTGGAGAATATGTATTTGGCGGAGGTGAGGAGGTGGGAGGTGGCGAAGTTTAGGAGGGAGAGGGCGGAGAGGTGGGTGAGGGAGGGGAGGGATAGGTTTGGGAGGTTGC